>VSMD01053838.1:0-45012 GCA_008750895.1 Mirza zaza
TGGAAAAACAAGCACCACATATATTCACCAGCAAACTGGTATTAACTGAGCAGCACCTAAGTGGACACATAGGAACTACAGTAATAGGGTATTGGGCAGGGGGGCGGGGGGCGGGTATATACATACATAATGAGTGAGATGTCCACCATCTGGGGGATGGTCATGCTGGAGACTCAGACTTGTGGGGGGAGGGGGGAAGGGCATTTATTGAAACCTTAAAATCTATACCCCCATAATATGCCAAAATAAAAAAAATAGAATGTGGCTGCCCAGTCGGGGCCTGGACTCCGAGCCTGCGGGAACTTGGCGGGGTTTCCCGGGATGGGCGTGATTCCTTTCTTGTGGCCTGGAAGAAAGATCCTCTGTGAGGCCACAATTTCCATCCCGCTCCCTTCTCGGTGGCTTTTTTTTTTTTTAATTTTTTTAATTCTCTTTCTTCCTCTTCCCATTCCCATGAGAAGTTCTGAGAATTGGGTCCAGAAATAAGATTTTTGGAGAAACCTTGTATATCATACCTGTCCTGAAAGTAGACAAACTGTCACTAAACAGGTGAGGAGGCAGAGAGCCCCGCGTTGGGCGCCGGCCCGGTGTTGGTGCTGCTGGAGAGTCGTCTCCCGGCCCCGCTGACACCCGTCCACGGGCCACTGACACCTGTCCCGGCCCCGCTGACACCCGTCCATGGGCCACTGACACCTGTCAGTGTCGAGGACCTAACAGCCTGAGAAACAGATAAAATGTCACTGAGTCACTACTGACAAGTCACTGAACAGAAGCTTGAACCCAAGTAACTCCCTCACCCCCGACTCCCTGCTTTTTAATTGCTCTTCCTTTGTTCCATTTTGCGGTGAAGTGACCGAAGTCACTGTCCCCAAGCCAGGCACCAAAGCAGGCGACCAAACGCTGGTGCTGTAGCAGACATTACTGAAGGAAAGCATCCAACAGGCATGACGGAAAGGGCCAGGAGATAATGACGTGCCCGCTGGCCGAATAGCCCCCAGAAGACAGAACTGCCTTCAGGTCAGTCCCCCTGCGCGGGCCGGGCCTGGGTCCCCCAGGAAGCTCGTCCTGAGCCCCGGGTGCCTCTCGGGAAAGCAGAGAGGAGGACTCCTCTGCAAATCAGGCAACAGGAAGGGAATCTTCTTTCCTGAGCATTGCCTTGTCTTTGAAATATTCCTAGGAGAGGAAACGCCTCTTTTCCCTCTGCTATCCCTCCCTCTTAGAGACAAAGGCTACACCTTACGCACAGTTTGAAGCAGAAAGAACACCGGCTTTTGGAAAACAGAAAATGGTATACGTGGGGGTGTATATACATACACAAGCTTTGTTAACCAAGAAAGAGATGCATAAACAGAGCCTGTTTATACCATAAACTTGGCTTCAAGAGAAAGGTTGATAAGGGAACGATTTCACTTAAATGAAGAAGAAGCTTCAAGCGATAGTTAGCAGCTGGTATACCATCCCCAGTTTGTGGGCTAATACGGAAGCGAGTTAATAAACTGACCTCAGGGAAAGATCAAAGTGATGCTTTATAGAATTCTGGAGTTAAAAGGGACCTGGGAGAGCATCTCGTCCAGTGATCTCATTATAAAAGTGCAGGAACCGAGGCCCAGAGAGGAGGGGCGGCTCCCCACGGCCACAGAGACACAGTTGTTACGTGCAAAACCCACTTCAGTGTCATTATTTTAAGCAGCTTTGTGGACACATGGGCAAGAAAAGACGAAGAACGTTTGTTTTTCTAGTCTTTGGCCATTTCTCCCTAATTCTATTTGCCTTCCAAACCCTGTCTTCTACCTATTCGAACACTTTTTTTTGATTAGTTGTAAACAGGTCTCATGAAAGAAAAGAATGAAGTCAAGGAGTTTAAACATTATTTATTTGCTAAAACAATCTATGCACGTGATAAAAAAAAAATCAGAAAGTTGCAACAGGAGGTATAGACTTGGGAAACCGTCTGGACCTCACTCCCGGCTCTCGCCACGAAGCGTCCTTTCCTGGAGGGGCTCGCACACGGCCACCGGGGCCCGTGTGCCCCGCAGGGCCGCCCACGCGAGTGCAAGCACACGTGTGAATATGCACTTTGCTTTTTTTTTTTATTTCTGTTTGCACATGGGTGTTAACACACTCTTCACGGCGTGCCTCCTCTTGCTCTGACCGTTTGGCGGCGTTTAAGGGGGGGCTGCTGACACATGGGGTCCTACCAAGCCGCCCCTCCCTTCCACGTGCCTCACGCAGGGTCTCGCGCCATCTGGAAGCACCGTAATCTATTTAACACATTTGGGTCATGTCCTCTTTTGTTTTTTTGCTATTTCAAACAATGCTGTGATGAATACCTTTGTACGTACATCATTTCACCCATGTGGGAACACCGCCGCGTGTAAACTCCTGGGGTGGAGATTACGGGACAGGAGGAGGGGCTGTGTGTCTCTCGCACTCCGCTGGTGCCGCCGGCTGTCTGCACCGCGAGCAAAGAGCGGCTGTCTCCTCACGCCGCCGGCACGCAGCAGCACCCAGCGCCTCCTTTTTGCTTCCAGGAAGGTGAAAAAGGTCTGATTGTATTTTGCATCTGCATTTGGAGTCAGTGTGAACGTCCTTTGATGTGTTCACGAATTTTCACAGAAATAAATGTTTTGTCAATCACCACATGTACTCACCAGCAAACTGGCATTAACTGAGCAGCACCTAAGTGGACACATAGGAACTACGGTAATAGGGTATTGGGCAGGGGGGCGGGGGGCAGGTATATACATACATAATGAGTGAGATGTGCACCATCTGGGGGATGGTCACGCTGGAAACTCAGACTTGTGGGGGAAGGGGGGAAAGGACATTTATTGAAACCTTAAAATCTGTACCCCCATAATATGCCGAAATTAAAAAAGAAAAAAAAAGAAATAAATGTTTTGTTTCTTCCTTTTGTCATCCTCCTATTGGTTACTGGTCTTTCCTCTTGTTATTTTGTAAGAAATCTTCCTATACCACGGGGATTAGCTGTTTACCTGTTTTGTTAGTTGCAAATACTGGTTCCCTTTCGTTCGTGTCTTCTGATCTTGTTTATTGTTTCCCCACCCCCCCATTGACCACACAGAAGTTTTTTCATTGTGGCCAAACGTGCAGACTTTTCTCTTCGTGTTTGGATTTTGTGTCCTATGTAGACTTTCCCCATTGAAGACCATAAAACAAATCTCCTTATGGTATACTTGAGTGCGTCTAATATTTCTGTGATTGGATTTAAATTTTTGATTTAAAAAGTAATTTTCTGTAAAATGTGAACTAAGAAACGCAGCTTTGTCTTCTCAGACGCGCCAAGCTGTCCCCACGTCATTTACACAGTTAACCCAGTTACACGGTTACACAGTTAACGGCCGCTCCGCTGATTGGAAATGCGCTTTCCTTACACGCGCTCTTCTACTTCTGCCCTTCCTGCCGGAAGCCAACAATTGGTGTGTTCAGTCAAGAAACGGTAGAACATTATTCTAATTCATATAGCTTACAACACATCTTAATAGTTGGTGGGGCTCTACTTTCAAAAAATATTCTTCACTCTTCTCTTCTTATTTACTTTTATCATGAAGAATAGAATCAGTCTGTCTGTTTGCCCTCTGTGGATCGCATTTTTTTTAAGGCTTTTTTTTTTCCCCCTAGACAGAGTCTTGCTCTGTTGCCCTGGGTAGAGCAGTGATGTCAGCCTAGCTCACAGCAACCTCCAACCCCTGAGTAGCTGGGACCCCTGGTGAGCACCACCATGCCTGGCTAATTTTTCTATTTTTAGTAGAGATGGGGTCTCGCTCTTGCTCGGGCTAGCCTTGAGCTCTGAGCTCAAGCGATCCTCCCACCTCGGCCTCCCAGAGTGTTAGGATTACGAGCGTGAGCCACCATGCATGATATGTGTTATTTTTAGATTAACTTAGGGAGAACGGATATCTTCATGATGCCACGTATTTCTGTTTAAGCATATGGCATTCATTTATCATTAAGTTGCATTTTATGTCCTTCAATTGCATTGTAAAGTTTTGATCACCTAGATGTTACACATTTTAAATGTATTTTTCTAGATATTTTATGTTATCGTTATTTTTATTTCATAAATTTCCGACCAATTTTTTATTTACATAAAATTTATTTAGCTTGATATATTAATTATATGCTCAGCCATCTTTATTAATTTTCTTATTTGTACTTTTCGTAACTTTATTCTCTTATGTTTCCAAGTATACAATAATGTGGTGTGTAGATAATAATAGCTATACTTCCTTTCCCCAAAAATTTGTACCTCTTTTTTCTTCCATGTGATTATATAAGCCAAGGCCTCCAGAACAATATTCAATACAAGTTATTAGAGTAGATATACTTATTTTGTTTCTGACTTGCACGGGAATACTTGCTATATTTCTACATTAAGCCTCAGCTAGCCTTTGTGGAGACTCTGTTATACTGATACCCACAAATACATATATGTGTCTTATACTTTTTATTAAGTATCTTATTTATTCCTGTCTCATTAAACATTTTTGTTTAGAATTGATGGTTGGAGGTTGGGAGATGTTGGTCAAAGGATATAAAGTTTCAATTAGCTAGGAGGAATGTGTTCAAGAGATCTCTTGTAGAACACAGGGACTCTCTTCAGTAACAATGTATTGTGTGTTTGAAACTCACTAGGAGAGTAGGTTGTAAGATAAGTGTGCGAGGTAATGAATATGCTAATTAGCTCAATTTAGCCATTCCACAATGTGTATGTATTTCAGAACATCATACATTTGAAGTCATTTCCTCCTTTTGTTTCTTATTCTGAATAATTGTGTTTCTCTCTTTTACTTGATTGAGTTAGCAGTTTATTAATTCCAATGTTTGCTTTTGTCAAAGAACCATATAATTTATGAATTTGTTCTTCCATTTTTAGTCTCCTGAGTTATTAATTTTTGGTTTTATTTTGTTTTGGTTTACTTTAGGTATATTTGTTGGTTATTTCTAACTAACTTATATTGTTTAATTCCTTCTTTTTTGATTATTAATAAAAATATTTAAGGCACTCTTGTTTATTAAGGCATTCTTTTATTTATTTATTTATTTATTTTGGAGATAGAGTCTCACTCTGTCGCCCTGGGTAGAGTACAGTGGCATCATCACAGCTCACTGCAGTGCAGCCTCCAATTCCGGGGTTCAAGTTATCCTCCTTCCTAAGCCGCCCAAGTAGCTGGAATTACAGGTGTGTGCCACGATGCCCAGCTAATTTTTCTATTTTCAGTAGAGATGGGGTCTGAGCTCAAGCAGTCCTCCTATTTCAGCCTCCCAGATTGCTAGGATTATAGGGGTGACCCACTGCACCTGACCCTATTAATGCATTTTTAAGGAATTTTCCTCAGACCCCTGAGGAAAATTGATTAGTTGTATCAAATAGTTTCTGCTATGTAGTGTTTTCATAGCTAAGGACTATTGATGCCAAACTGACACTTGTCCCTATAATGCTCAGGTCAGTACAAAGAGCTCAAAGATTTTGAGTAGAGGAATAAAGATTTAGACTTATAAACTTATTTGAAAGGACTTTCTACTCTAATATTTGGGAGAATAAAACTAGGCCATATTAATGTAAGTTTGATGAGTGTTAAAGGTGAAAAGTACTAAAGTTACATTTATCATTTGGTTTTCTTAAAACACTTTTTTCCGGACTCTCTTTCGAATTAATGTTTATGTTTAAAAGACTTGACATGCTTTTATCACTAAGTAATTCTTTAAAAAGTAAAATGGAAGAAAAGAAAATCACTATCATCTTTGGTCTCCAAAAGTTCTTTCAAGTAACCATTTAAGAGGAGCTGACTATTTTAAAATTGATAAGGAAGAAACCATAGTTTACTTTGTAGCATGTCCTTCAGTCAGGGCAATGTCACCTGAAAGGCTGAGAAGGTTTGGCAAACTTAGCCAAATAAACTAACAAGAACAGATGCACTCTTCTCATGTAACGTTATTCAAGCTCAAATACATTTATTGAAAACTATTACGAACTCAGTGCTGTACTGATGAATTTAGCCATGTTAGCTAATATAATAATCCCCCCGACAGTGTTTTAAGATAGGCTCTGATAAAAATTACAGAAGTTGAAGCTCAGACAAGCTCTGGGGGGGAAAGAACACAGGTGAGCGGGTCTGTCCTCTCTAGATGCAGCTTTTGCCAGATTAAGAAGAACACACTGAATATCGTCGGTGTACTAGTCGTATCTTTCTTCTATCCTCTTATGCAAGGAAAATGGAAATTATGTCGGATGGACCAAACCGTCCTCCTTCCTAGAAGCGTTTACTGAGCACTACTTCCTATAAGATCCTCCTACGTAAAGGTCTCCCGGTGGGAGAGAGCTCCTCTCTGCCTCCCTGGTGTGTCCGCTCCCCTGGGGAGAGCAGGACGCAGGGCTTGGAATGTCAGAGCATGCCAAGGCTCAGAGGAGGCGGTCACTTGAGGAGAAGGGTGCAGCCCTGGGATTCTGGAGGATGCTCCAAAGACTGAAGATGCAGCTGGAAGCTGTGAAAGGCAGGAAGATTACAGACAGCAGGGGAGGTTATGAGAGTGTGGATATCATACACAAATAGAGGGGGTTTTGTTCTCTTATGCTTTACACTAATGTTCTAATATCGCACGTTAGTGAACTTAATGGCAACAGCAGTGAGAAGAAAAAGGAGAGGAAAATGAAAAAAGGAAGGCAGTTTCCAGAAGCTACCAACAGTTACAATTTGGGAGGTATGAGATATTGGGATCTCACCCATTCCATTCCATCATCTTCATGCAGAATTAGACTCAACTAGTCCAATAAGATGAGAAAACACTGCTAAGGACTAAATTGTGTCTCCCCGTGCCCCGAAATTCATACTTGAAACCCTAATCCTCAGTGTATTTGGAAATAGAGCCTTTATGGCTTATATTTTAAAAACCCCAAAACAACAAATGTTGGCATGGATGTGGAGAGAAAGGAACACTTATACACTGCTGGTGGGACCGCAAACTAGTACAAGCTCTGTGGAAAGTAGTATGGAGATACCTCAAAGAGCTACAAATATATCTACCGTTTGATCCAGCAATCCCATTCCTGGGTATTTACCCAAAGGAAAAAAGGTATTCTACGAAAAAGACATCTGCACTCGAATGTTTACAGCAGCACAATTCACAATTGCAAAGATGTGGAAACAACCAAAATGCCCATCAACACATGAGTGTATTAATAAAATATGGTATAGGTATACCACGGAGTTATACTCAGCCATAAAAAAAATGGTGAACTAATACCTCTTGTATTGGCCTGGATGGAGCTGTGAACCATTCTTCTAAGTGAAGTGTCACAAGAATGTAAAAACAAACACCCCATGTACCCACCCTCAAATTGTAGCTAATAGATCAACACCTATGTGCACATATGAAAATAACATTCACTGGAAATCAAGCAGGTTGGAGGCGGTGTATGTAGGGGACAGGTAAAATCACACCTAACGGGTACAGTGCCCACTATTCGGAGGATGGGCGTGATACAAAAGCAATTCATGTAACCAAATCATCTGTGCCCCAGTAACATTCTAAAATTTAGAAAGAAAGGTTAAATGAGGTCATAAGAGTCAGGCCAGCTCTGATTCTATGGGATTAGTGTCCTTATATGAAAAGATACCCGAGAGGCCCCTGGCTTCCTACCAGGTGAAGACGAAGGGGAAAACAGCTGTCTGCAAGCTGGGAAGACAGCCCTGCCCAGAACCCGGGCCTGGATCAGGGACCTCCAGACTCCAGAGCGGGGTGAAAGTGAGCTTCCTTTGTTTAAGCTGCACAGTCCCTGGCATTTTGGTATGGCAGCTCACGCCGACTACTATGAGCACATAGTATTTCAGAATGGCTCCTGGCAACTCCAAGTCCTCACTAATCACTCTCAAGCACTAGGGGCCCCGGCAGCGATCAGACGTAAATAAAGCATCATTAGCCATGAAGGCTAAGGGCTCTTCATCAGGTCTTTGAGAAAGTCTCTCATGAGTCACATCTACTCCACCATCCAGGGGTAGGTAGTCTGAGGCTGAGAAGATCTCAAAATCTGGTAGAGACATTTGAGGAGACAAACTGGGAAAGCTGAGGGTCGCTGTGTGCAGAGCTGCCGGTATGAGCAGAGCCCGACAAAGGTGTTTAGGAGACTCTCCTAATCTTCCAGTGCGAGGTCAAGAAAAGGAATCATTTCTTACAAACAAACCATCTGCCACTTCTGGAGACAAAAGGTCGTGCAAAATGGGCCACAGGTTTGAGCCGGTCACACGACCCATCCGTTTATTCACCTGTTCATTCATCCTCGGCAAACGTGGGGCACGCCCTAGAGGGGTACCCGGCCCTGGGCTCTGTCGGGTCGGGCAGGGGCTCGCCTAGACTCCCGGACTTTCACCGGCATACCTCTTGAACAGCAGACGTTTCTGTCCACCTTCTTGGGTTTTAGAATGTTCTCTTGGTCAGGAGTGTTCTATCGGCCAACTTCCGTTTATGACCCTCTGCCGCTGAAGCCCTGCAGCGTTCGTGTGAGGGACCCGGCGGAATTTTCTGGGCCTTGCCTCCGAGAAGCTCTGCATTTACTTCCTACCCTTGAGATCTATCTCCTAACCAGCCAATGCCAGCATGGAGCATAGCTGGGGGTCTCTGTGCAGCGGATTTAAGCTTGCTTTATTTATTTATTTTGAGACAGAGTCTCACTTTGTTGCCCGTGCTAGAGTGAGTGCCGTGGCGTCAGCCTAGCTCACAGCAACCTCACACTCCTGGGCTCAAGTGATCCTGCTGCCTCAGCCTCCCGAGTAGCTGGGACTACAGGCATGCGCCACCACGCCCGGCTCATTTTTTCTCTATATTTTTAGTTGGCCAATTAATTTCTTTCTATTTATAGTAGAGACGGGGTCTCGCTCTTGCTCAGGCTGGTTTCGAACTCCTGACCTCGAGCTATCCGCCCGCCTCGGGCCCCCCAGAGTGCTGGGATCACAGGCGTGGGCCACCGCGCCCAGCCGGATTTAAGCTTTATTAAAACGTCCACTCATGCAAGCGCCACATTCGCGCCCTGTTCTCGCAGCCCGGGTCACCCCACTGCGCCCTCGGCCAGGGCAGAGGCCACACCCGCTTGCCCCCCGTTGCCCTGGGTGGAGCCAGGAGGGCCGGTCATGAGGGGAGACCAGTCCACGGACGCCGGCAATCGCAGACGCCCGGCCGTGCCTCGCAGGTGGGAGGAAGCAAGATTCCAGGGCACCCCCGAGGAGGCAGTGCCTGGCTGTGTGTGCGGTGGCAGACCCGTCCCTTGCCGGCCCTCCCGCGTCCTGGCTGTGGAGACTGTCTTAAGGCGCTCGTGCGACTGCAACGCTTTCCCCGGGGAGCTTAAGCCCTTCTTAGCGGCTCCTTAGTAGCTGGGAAGCAGAGTGGGGTTCTGAAGCTCCACCACCCAGACGTTTTGTAAGACTGATGCTAAGGAGCTTTAAGCTGAAATGTTGCCACCGCCGTTCTCTCTGCCCTCCTCTGCCACCCTGCCGCCGGAGCAATCTCTCAATTGTCCGCCCCCTGGACAATCTCTCCGATTAGAAATGGGACTGGTTGTGACGGATTTCAGCACTGAGGAGTCACCTGCCGAGGCCGCGTGGGGACGCGTCCTAACCCTGCTCTTGACACAAGCCAGCGAGACGCTCACGATAGCCATCGCGCTACGGCTTCGTGGCAGGCTGCCCCCGCGACACCTTTCAGCCTAAGATCTTAGTCCTATTTAGTTCTGTTTAGTATCTATTTAGTTCCGTAAATACCTGCTGCTCGCCCCCTCTCCCCGCCTCCCGTGACCCAGGCCAAGAGGCGGAATTTTATTTCCTCCGTTTGGTAAGATTTTCATGTCTTCTTTCCTTCTCACTGGCGCAACCATGAGCAGAGATTGACTTCTAGGAGAAAGAAGATATTTTTAGGACTCTCTGCGAGGGTCTAGCACTGAAATTTGCAAAGGAAAGGCAGACGAGAGGGAGGCCAGAGGTGGGGAGGAAGCCCAGCCCTCCGGAAGCCCCTCTGCAACATGCCAGCAAGCAGAGGGGCTCCCTGCGTCCTCAGGGCCCCCGCAGAGCTGGCGCTGCACCCCAGCCTGGGATCCAAGACTGCCTCTTCCCAGCCAGCCCATCTGTCATCTGCCCTGGTCTCCGTGGCAGCTGGTGACGACTGGTCACCCCCACTCTTCACACATGGGAAAAGACCTCATTCAAAATAGGCCCTGATTTTATTTTATTTTTTTGTATGATCGTAGGGTGAAGTCGAAAAGAAAAAGTGCCTGGTCCCTTAATAAACTAGGTGCTGAAATAGAAGCATCACTCACTAAGTTGGGAGGAGCTCTTTTTTTTTTTTTCTCTTTGGCGGGGAGGGGGTAGCTAAGGGGAGCCTAAGGTGAGCGTGACCAGCTCCCCTTAGAGCAGAGCAGCTCAGAGAGTTTGGCAGAGGCGTGGGACGGAAGGCTCGGAGCTCTGCCAACGAACCCAGAGGGGCCTTGGTGGGGAGAGGCCCACGGAGGAAACTACACCTGTCTTCTGGGAAGTAGCCCAGGAGGGAGGCTCGGGGGCTGGGAAGGGGGCTGTGAGCAGTCCCGAGCATGGGGGAGTGAGGGTCTTTCTCCAAGCCCAAATCAAGCTAAACATTAGGATAATCAAAGCCCATGACCGTTACACGTAATTTGTATTTAACAGCATTTTTGCATTTTTTTAACTTTTGACATCAACGGATTATTGAGATAGCTTCTAATACAAAAGGGAAGGCGACGGACCCTTGAGCGCTATTCTCTAGAGCTGCCTTCTCTGGACACCTGACCTCTGAAAGACAGTGTGCTCAGGCATCTTTCCTTAATAATTTTGAGGATCACTGTAATATCAACTGTTCATCCCAGTTGCATGACCTGGTGGTTATGCTCCAGTAATTAGAAGAGTGTGCATCCATCAGCCGTAAGATGCCCCTATTATGGACCAACCTGAACACACACACAGCTCGAAGCGTCGCGCAAATCATTCGCTTTGTCCATCAAGCACCTTTCCGTCTTTACAGCGCCCACCTCGGGTGAACGTCTAGGATTTCCTTTCTTCCCTTACCTTCCTCTTCAGCGTATCTCTCACCTCCCTTCAGTTTTTCTGCCCCTACCTGGCTCCAGGGAACCCCCTTCTTCATTTTAAAAGGGGCTAATGTACCTGCTCTGCAATGCCGAGGTGGAAAGTTCTTCCTTCCCATCTTCTTCACTGCACGGCCACTGTCTCCTCGCTTGTGTTCGCCACGTTTCCTGGGTGACCTGGGTGTCGCCTGTGCTAACGTGCAGCCTCTCAGGCCTTGCCAGGCTCCCTCCCTGCTGGAGGAAGAATGAGGGAACAAGGGTGGGGGGAGGGAAAGTCAGGCCCTGCTGCCACCATGATGCGCGAGGTTCCCCACTTGCAACCGCTGCTGAGTAGGATTTACGTGTGGCTGGTCAAAAAGGCAGAGATGGGGCGCTTCGCTCTCCCCCGAATACGTTGAACAGGCCAGGAGGACCCGTGGACTAGATGGTACCTGGGCCCTCCTTCATTTTGCTGCAGCGGTTCATCTCCTCCAGCCGAGACTGGGGCGGGCGGCGCACCTATTTTGTCATGAAGCGCTCACTGCTGGGATTTCCTAGCTGCCGGGGGCATCGCCGGACAGCGTGGTGGTGAGGGCCTCATGAAGCAGTTATGAAAACACAAACAAGGCCGGGCGCGGTGGCTCACGCCTGTAATCCTAGCTCTCTGGGAGGCCGAGGCGGGCGGATCACTCGAGGTTGGGAGTTCGAAACCAGCCTGAGCAAGAGCGAGACCCTGTCTCTACTATAAATAGAAAGAAATTAACTGGCCAACTAATATATATAGAAAAGATCAGCCGGGCATGGTGGCACATGCCTGTAGTCCCAGCTACTCGAGAGGCTGAGGCAGGAGGATCGCTTGAGCCCAGGAGTTTGAGGTTGCTGTGAGCTAGGCTGACGCCACGGCACTCACTGTAGCCTGGGCAACAAAGCGAGACTCTGTCTCAAAAAAAAAAGAAAACGAAAACAAGAATGTAATGAATTCTAACTCGCGAGGCGCAGGGTACAGCTGCATTGCCAGGCAGGCGCATGGGAGTAGCAGCGGGAGGGGCGCTGTGGGCCGTGCGGGCTGGGCAGGCAAGGTCAGCTCCCAACTCCTGGGAGGAGGCTGGGGAGAGGGAGGGGCTGGGGCGGCCACGGCAAGGTGGAGAAGGCACTGAGGTCGCAGGGGAGCTGCGATGGGACCGGGCTATGTGGGGCTGAGAGTGGAAGAGGGCCAGGCAGGTGGGACGGGGCCAGACCCCACCTGTCTCTGGAAGCCCGGCAGAGGGCAGACTGGCAACCTGAGACTTGACGCTTCGCAAACCCCAGGCTCCACAAATACGGAGCATCTTCCTGCGAACTCAGTGTTATACAAATGTTCGTCACATTCTTTAACTCGTGCACTCGGATACATTTTGGAGCGGAATACAAACATCACACGACTTGACTGATAGCGTGTGCGCATTTGAAAGACATTTTGGCTTAAGGCAGATCACTTGGATGACACCTTCACACCTCGAGGTCTTCTCTTCCAGATCGGCATAAATCGATGGGGCAGTGTGAGGATCTCCTTAGGAAGCGGGAAGTGAAACCCCGGTGCCCGCACCGTCCCTCTGCCACCAGCATCGTTTCTGCCCCCTCAAGCATTTTCGGGTCCCGCTGCAGAGCCCACCTGACACCTGATCCAGTAACGGCAGGTGGCCGTGTATCACAGTAACACCGGCCCTGCCAAGACACTGCCGTGGTCCTCTCTTAAGCTTAATACCCAGCGGGAGGACATCTGTGCAGCCCCTTGTGCATTTGCCGCCATTGTCTCAGCAGCCTTAGAAATAGAAATCATTACCTGATTTATGAGTGAGGAAGTGCCGTGTGGCAGGTATTGCAAATATGTTCACGAGGTCTTCCAAGAAGGCGTCTGTGTTAGGATGAGGCTCCTGGCTGGCAGGAGGTCCAACAGCTGCCTCCACGTGTGTGGAACTTTCTTCTGTGTGTGTGGGGGGGTCCTTCAAGCCACACGCCATCTACCAGCCTCACGGAAGGCACACGGACCTTCTTCATCCACTCCACACCTCCTGTCAATCGGTGTATCACTAGACCATATCTCATGACAGCTTTCAGCTCCATATTTGTCATGAAGAATTTAGCTGAAGCAAAACAGAATATGGGTAGGCTATTGGGCTTTGCAAATCTCTACCTGTCTCTGTCTCTTCCCTTTGTCTTTCCCTCTCTTTCTGGTTGTTTACAACGTTGGCTCATTAATAAACACAATCATGATTTGAAAAAAACGGAGTCATCTACTTTTCTTTAGCAGAGTATTTTAAATAATGGAAGATTCCTTACCGCCTTCGAACCTCATGAAACCCTGACTCTTCTTGATACCATCTTTCTGAAGGCTCATTAGTAATTGATGAAATCATTAAGGATGGTTCCCGGTGGCTGACACGCTCCTGGCGGCCACAGTCTCCTCTTACACTGTGTGGAAATGTCACTGGCTCCAACGGGTTTGATTTGGAGGGCTGGGGGTGCAGGGGAGGGAGTTTGATTACACAAATTTTTACAACAGCCATCAGCTAGAACGGAAAGCTGTGAGAATGTTCCTCCAAGTTTTTCAGCTGAGGAAGCTGTGCTGGGAGAAGTTTTCTGAAAAACCTTTCACCAACGGCGAGGTTTCAGAAATCCTGCTAACACCATGTTTTCGCTAAAACGGCATTGTGTGGTTCCAGTCAATCAGCAACGAAGTGGTGTCGAAAGTCACCTTCTTTTTTTTCCCCCCTCTTGTTTTCACACATTTCCTTCTTTCTTGGCATTGCATAGATTTATTCTCCTCTTCTTCCTTTTAGGAACAGAATTTGGCATAAATAAATGATAACTGAGAAAATGGTATAAACAGACGAGTAAATGCAGACTCTCTCAGCCTCCCGGTTGTAGGTCATGATAATTTGCTGTAGCAAGTGGCTACCCACAAGAAAGACCCTGGTTCCGGCGACTGCTATTTAATTTGTGTTTTAACAAGGAAACCCACATTCTTTCCTTAATTACTCAAAATGGAACAGGAACCTCCAAAAGCCTTTCATACCGTTAATGCGCTGAAACTGTTAAATCGAAACGGACTGCTTTGCCAGAGGACTGCCCACAAAATGGAATTCGGTACGTTTCATACCCCAATGAATTTAAATTGTATGGAGCTGATATTTAATACAAATGCAAGTGCTGGTGGAATCTGCATGCTTAATGTGGATTCTCTAACTCTCAGAATTAAGCAGTTGATCTACGGGACACAAAGGGATCATCCTTCTCTCAAAGAGAATATTTTATGACCAGGCAGTTTAAAAGGCACTGACATAAACAACTGTTTGCAGCTTGCTCTCTCTCTCATCCTCAAAAGGCAAAAAAAAAAAAAAAAAAAAAAAAAATACATGCTTTTTTAGACAAAGCATTTTGAAAAATCACTTGAAATGTCTTTCTTTTCCTTTGGGGGCAACTGAACCTTTGATAGGTGCTCAAGAGAGATCTTATTTCATAATTTAGTTTATTTCTCTTATTTTTTTTTTAAGGGAGAAGCAAAGGGATGTTGTGTGAAGCCACACAGCAGAAGCCCGCTTTCTCTTGGAAGTGGAAGTCATACCGCTCAAATTGTAAAAGTGTTATTTATGGTTTTTACACCATGACTGAACACACCAGATTTTTGGGGACAGTGTTAATTTAAAATGTATGGCTAAGTTTAGTTTCATCATCGTACCTATGTGCAAATTCCACCTAGACAAATGAAATAGAAAACAAATGTTTTGCTGCATTCCTCGTCCTACTTTTTAATTTTTAATATATACGGTCACTCTTCCTTTAGCCACGCTGATATGCGGAAAGCCATTACGGAAAGGACTTAATCTTTCGAGGTTATGCCTCACAAGTGAAATGTGTCTCCCGCATCCTTTCATTTCCTTCAAATGCTTGCAGGAGGGGAGCGGCGTTGAGCGAGGGGCTGCCTTATTTCCCAGAGAGAAGACAGAGGCACTGAGAGTTCAGGAGGCCGGGGCGTCTTACAGCTGTTCAGTCCCGAATGTTTAGCTCCTTGTGTCCAGAGCGGCCCCTCCTCACCCTGCTCAGCTGGAAGAACCATCCCGGCGGAGTGAGGATTCCACGAGGCTCAGAGCTGAGCACACTTTATGTTCTGAGTTGGATTTTATTAGCCCACTTACTGAGTGCTAGGTGCTGCCTGTGGAGTGATAAAGATACTCATGATACAATCTCTGTCTTTACAGAGCTCGAAATGTGTTCAGGGAAGCAAGACATGTACACAAGAAATGGACACCCACCACGCAAGCCTTTTGCTGCTCGGGACTCAGGTGAGGACAAAGGCAGTCGTTCACCGGCCCGGAGGCCAGGGCGGGGCTGGGCCTGGGGCCTGCTCAGAGACCTGGGGACCCCAGTTATGAGAAGGCTGAAATGGTATGTTTTTGACTAATCTGGAACTTGACATTCTCAGAGCTTTCTTTAAAAGACTCTTACATTTTTTTTTTTCTTTTCTTTCTTAAAAAAATTCAGCCCATTTTGTGCACTGCCATTTTTGAAGTGGGTTATAGGTCTTTTTCTTTTTGGTTTATAAGAGCTGTTTTATGTTTAGAAAATCAGCGATAATATTTTACCTCGTCCAACATTTAGCTGCCGAGAGATGTCTTTTTCCACATGATGACAGATACATTAAGAGGGGGGAGGAAAGGTCAGAGTTTGCGCCTCGTGATTTCCTGATGACAGGGAAGAGCATTTAAGCTGCTCACACCCTCCATGGAGGGGTGTCCCCTCCCCTTGCTTGGGCTGATGACACAAGTCCAAGCAGCCACCGAAGCGGGTAGGCATTAGGTCTACAATGCCTGTCTCTCTGGATCAACCGGTGAGAACAGGGAGGAATCCGAGACTTCACGGACTTTAGCCATAGCTCTTCTGAGATTCCCTGGATGGGGCACAGAGCGAAATCGAGTCTCCGGTTGGGGGTGGCCAGGCGGGCTCCGGGGGAAGGTGCCCAGAGGGAAGCCCCAGGTCTGGCACACGCTGTGCTCCCTGAAACAATCTAAGATGACCTTCACTTGCCCTCCAGGGTGGCCCTGGGAAAGGCGGTCTCTGCGCCTCCAGCCCCCAGCCCCGCGCCGCCACCGGGAGCCCGCGGCCCCCACTCTCCCCGCCCCCAGCAGCACTTGCCACCAGCGGGGGGGAAATTGAGGCCAGGAAATCGTTGCTATGGGCCTTGTCGTGGGGAAGTTACGATGCGGGAGGCAGAGGCTGATTGCTCGGTGGCGGCTCCGTCTCCATCCCTCGCTCCGCATCCCTCCCTCCCTCCCTCCCTCCCCGCCCCGCCCCGCCCCGCCCCGCCCCGCTCCTCCCCTCCCCTCGGCCCGCCGCCCACCTCCCCGCGCCCCCCGCGCCCCCCGCGCCCGGCCCGCCGCGGGCCCTGCCAGCTCACAGGTTGCCGGCGGAACGGAGTCACCACCCCTCGGTGGTGGCCGAGGCGACCCGCGCCGCGCGCTGCGCGAGGCCGGCGAGCCCGGTGCGGGGCGGCGCGGGCCCGGGAGCCAATCGCGCGCGGAGGGCGGGGCGTGGGCCCCGCAGACCCGCCGAGCGCGGCGCCCGCACTCCGTCCGCGCCGCCGCGAGCTCTGGCCGCAGGCCGGGACGCGCCACCAGCCCCGCAGCACCTCCCGGGCGCGGGCGCCGCTCGGGAGGCACCTGTGCCCGCGCGGCCGCCCCGCCCGCACCGCGGGCCCGCACCGCATAGGTGCGCGGCTGCGGAGGGAGAGAAAAGTTTGGCGGAGGGCGCGCGACAAAGGTGGGAACGCCGCCTTTGTTGGGAGGAGGAAGGCGAGCCGCCAATTTGGAAAACTTCTGCGCTGGCAGGACCCGGGGCTTGTTTACTACTCTTGGGGAGCCGTGCCCAGATCTGTCCGGTGGGTCTGCCCTGGGGCCGGGGCTCCGCGGGGCTGGGGTGCGGGGCTGGGCTCGCTGGGCGAGGGAGGTCCGCGTGCGCGCGTCCCAGCGGACCCCCGCCGGAGGCTGGTTCGGAGAGACAGGGTCGGTGGTGGTGGTGGTTTGGGTTTCCTCCTTTACCTTGGCTTGGTCTGCCTTCCCAAACTCTTGTGACCTTCAACTTGAGTCCTCTCGCAAACTTCTGTCCCCTCCCTCCCTCCCTCACACCCCTCGCCCCCTGCCTCAGTTCCTCTGATGTGCTGGAGGAAGGAATTTCCCAGGCAGGGTGTCGGGCCTGTCCTGCTCGACCCCGTGGGCATCTTCGTGCCGCTCCGCCTGGTGAGACACCAACAAAACGGTTCTCAGGGGGAAAGGAGATCATTTAATTGATGGGCCCCCGAAAACTCTGGAAGACTTTCCAGGTTTGGTGTGTCCTGAAAAACGCGAATGGAGCTGAATTTGATCTCTCGTGTGAGGCTGACACCCTGGTCACGGGAAGGGTGTCCGGCCCTGAGCACCACCCCCCCCCCCACCAGGCTCGGGGAGGTGCAGGCTGGTGGGAGCGGTGGGCTCTGTCTAGGCGCCCGGGTTGTCTACGTGTGCGCAGGGGCATTCGTGGCAGAAAGATGGTGCTGAAGTCCTCCCCGCTGCTTCCGGTAACTGGCTGCAGGTGACAGAGCTCACCATGTCAGGTGGCTGGGCCAGCCCAGCAGCACCTTGGAGCGGTGTAAACTGGGAGGCTACAAGGACCTCACTAGTCCTTTGGTGCTTGGGAGGTGCCTTTGCCCCAGCTTCTGGCAAAGGAAGGTGTCAGGTAGGTGGGCCTCTAGGAAGCAGGGTGTCCTTGGGCGGGCAGGGGATGTGCTTGGTCTTGAACCTCCTTCCTGCTTGTTCAGGCAGGCAGCTGCTACTTGTGTGCCCACAGCACATCACCAGGTACGCCTTCGTACCTGCGGGGCTCTCTGAAGCTGCTGGTCTGGGCTGAGATTACACGTCTCCGAGGCTTTGGAGACTTCTGGTGAATTTCCTCACTCTGATGTCTGCTCTAGACCTGCAGCAGGGAGTTGGATTTCCCGTCCTGGCAGGGGTAGATGTTCCGGGAGGGGTACTCCGGTGACACCTCTTCCCTATGACATACCTCAGATGACAGTCTCGCTTCTCTGTCTCCGAAAAATCCCTTTCACTGTTTTTAATTCTTATTTTCTTTAACCACCACAGAGTCTCCTCCACCTTTTTTAAGGCAGCTATTTTGGGTGGGAACTGTTATTATTGAAGCCCTACTCACAATGGTTGAAAAAAAAAATAACTGCCTAATTTTTTTTTTTTTTTTTTTTTTTGGTCAGGATAGAGTCAGCTTTCTCTTGTGCACATGCTGACTGACAGTGCGCAGAACAAACTCGCAGCCCTGCAAATTATAATTCCTTTGTGTTTTGGGGGCCTGGAGTGGGAGCTGAACTTTTCTCTGCTGCCGGGCATGTTTGGTTGAGCACCTCCTCCTCTGTGGTCTCTCTAGGGCATGTGACGCCCCCAGGGAGCCCAGGAGAGGCAGCAGCCAGCACGTGGGGGACTGCGAACAGGGGTGGGTGCCTTGTTTTCATGAAGACAGTAATGATACCAGAAAATGCTCTCGAGTTTGAAGGGTGTCTGAAACCTTCAAGAAGCACAACTGGGGATCCCTTGGTGGGTGCAGGTCTGCTAGATTTCTATTGTGATGGAAAACATTAAAAGTAAGGCATTTAAAACAGCTCCTGCACGGTGACTCACAGCACAGAGGGAAGGCAGGGTGGGGGAGGAGCCGCGCGAGCTCTGGAAGTACAAGTGGGGCACACTGGAGAGCCTGCTTCTCCTCCTCCTCCTCATTCCTCTCCTCGCATCTCCCCATTCGGAACAGAGATCATTAAAATAACAACTTTAGACTAAAAGAAGGATCCTAGGAGCCGAAGGATAATTGACGAGGTGCGAAACACCCTCATCACAGCTTCACCTTGGGTGGGCAGGGTGTGAAACCCTGGAGCTGGCACCTCTGCTGCCATCCAGTTTGGAGAATTTCCTCTCTTGGCTCTGGGCCGCTTACCTCCTCGTGAAGCCGGTGCCTGTCTCTGCGTGTGAAGGGCCTGATGGATGCTCAGGAAATTAAATCTGCTACCTGTCACTTCATCCCACATGATGGCTCTAGCCAGGGCCCGGTAAGCAGCATCCTTAGGCAGATCCAGTCCCTCGCCCCAGCTGGCCAGGCAGGGCTCTCCGTCCTCAGCCACTGTGGTGGCAAGGGCTGGGTCTTTCTGCCGCCCCGGGCCCCGGATGACTTCCCTGGTGGGTCAGAATCCCATCCTTACTGTTCCTGACCCCCAACCCCATCAGCCTTCCTGCTGTCCCTCTTCGTCATAAACACATCAGTAAATCATCTTTCTACCGACCTGCTTCGATCTTGTCATTTCGTGCCGGTTTTTTCCGTTAGAGAAAGCTGTCCCCTGAAACAGGATTAAGAAACATGACAGTTTTGATCAGAGAAGAGCCTCTTCGCCTTCTGTTTTAAAATTTAATTTTGTGGTTTTGGGGAAATCCAATGAGCCCGTTTATTGTGTTAGGTGTTTTGGTAAGTGCTGTTACAATGTCTTCTTTTTCTCTGATGGGTGTATGAGTTCCCATATCCTAGGGGAGGTGTATCTGAAGGCTTGAAACTTTCTGTAGCGTCCCTAAGAGCTGAAGAGGTTGGAGCTGGAGGGAAGGCTGTTTTGAAGTCTGGTCTCCCAGATGTATTCACCACACTCCGTTATTCCTCCCCCTTTCCCGCCCCCCGCCCGTTATCCTTCATTTAGGAAACTCTCATAGGCAAAATTCTGAGTAAATAGTTCATCTGACTCACCCTTCCTCTCACCCTGCCGGGGAGCTATTTCACCTTGAAGCAGGCACCTGAATCGTCTTACCTAATCTGATCGGTGGGTATGCCCCTGTCTCCCTCTCCCCTGTCATTTCAGGGCATGCTAAGGTTGGGGTTCACTTGGCACGCCTTGCTCACCTCGCTCCTGAAAGAGTTAACCAGGGGCAGGCACAGGCGCCTGACTGTGGGAGCAGGGGGTGGCGATCCTTCCACCAAGTTCGGCTCTGCACGGACCTCACAGGAGCGCCTGGGCGGAGCAGCCAACTGTGCGAGCAGACGGACCTGCCTGGTTCCTGCGTAGCCCTGCCGGGGACGGGCCCTCACTCACTGCGCCACTGTCCCGAGCCCGGGCCCTGCCGCAGCCGCACGCACAGCGCTGACCCGGGGACATTAGCAAGCAGTCCGAGTTGTCTGCCGGGCTCCCGGCTTCTTTGTTCTTTGTTCTCTTCTTATCCCTAGATCTGTTAACAGTTGGAAAGGGTCGGTACTAAGGTGTGAACAGTTAGTGGCATTGCCAATCCCGGAGGTATTTGCAATTCTTGATGGAAACCAAAGATGTGCGCGGTGGAATTCCAGGCATCTGTCTGCTGGAGGGGTTGGGAGGAAAGGGTCTGGACAGGGAGCACCAGAGTGGCCCTTTGCTTGTTGGCTAAGGCTGGTTCTGCTCTTACCCATGCCGGGGACAGGCTGCAGCCCCTCCGAGCACGGTGGCGTTAATGCCTGGGGTCTGGCACTCAGACCGTCACCTCTCAGAGGCGACCTTGAGCGCCGCGCCCGCTCGCCCTTTCAGGCTTTCGGTCGGTTGCCTCCAGTGTGGAGCCGGGGGGCTGGAGGACATCCTCGTGGTGGGCTCCTTCCTGCTCCAACCTTCTCCTGTCGGTTTTGCCGGGGAGTCCCCCCGCACGTCCCGCGGCGGATGCCGCTGGCCGCTCTGGACAACTCGGAGCGTGCGGGTCCTCCCTGGCGGTGGGAGGTGCCGTCCCAGCTCGCGTCCTCGAAGGCAGGCGGGGAGGAGCGGTCCCTGCCGTGCCAGAAGCACACGGGGCGAGAGGGCTGGTGTAACCACAGACCTGGGTTTAGAAGGGGATGTTACGTGAGGGACGGCGACCGGCTGTTCCCCGTCTCCAGCAAGGACTGAACGGCAGAAAATAGACAGAAATTGCAGCAGATGGACTTAGATTAGGTATGAGGGAGAATTTTCCATCAGCAAGAGCTGTTAAAAAAAAGGGGAGGTTGTTGAGCCTCCCCGACGATCTTTGGGAAATGGGTAGTTTGAGGAAATGGAGGTTTTAGCTGGAGAGGGAGCCAGCTGAAAGCAGAGCCTTTGGTCCAGGGCCCCGCGGTGCCCCGTCCAGGTGAGCATCCTTTGCTGTTTCTCCCAGGCCTCACCTGGAGCGAGGGGCAGGAGCGCAGCCAACCCGTGTGCCGCAGGGCATGGCAGCCCCTCCCTGCCTGCCCGTCCTTCTGTGCCTCGGCTGGCAGGGCCCCTTCTGCTCTGGGGTCTTGTCTCCGTCCGTCCGAGGGTTCCCCCCCAGCCGCGGTGGAGGAGGCCCAGGTGCGTGCACCCTGAGCCCAGCCTGCAGCGGAGTGGCCCGCAGTCACGCCCTCCCTGTCCTGTCACTGTCATTCGCTTTGTAGCTCGTTTTCTTCTCGTGTCCAAATGGAGCAGACCATTTGCTTTTTCTGGGCTCCTGATTTCTCTCTGGCCAAATGGCGGCGGCAGCGGCACCTGTGGGTGCCCGGTATCTATCAGGCTCGCATTGCTAACACCCCTCGCTCCCCTCATTTGCACAGCAAACCCTTCAGTCGGGGAAAGTCTGGAAGGCGCCCCTGAGCCGCCCCCATGGGGTCTCCTGAGAGTCGCCCCGGGGCTGGGGTGGCGGGAACCAGAGCAGAAAGGAGGGGATGGCTGGAGCGTGGGGCGCAGGAGGGAGATTCAGGAACGTGAAAGGCATTTAATCTGCACCTGACAAAGGAGGAGGCTGTAGATGTCTCTTCTCGCTCTTCCCCGGAGTGCGGGATCTGCTCTGAGGGACGCTCGCCTGTCACCTTCACAAAACAGAGCACAGCGCTCCACGTGAGGGGAAGGGTGCACCTGCCTTAGGGACCTTAGGGTCCAAGGCCGGCTCTGGCACGGCCATGGACAGGGCCCCCACCCTGGGGAACGCGGCAGCGGCTGGCCGTGGCGGGCTTGCCTGGCGGTGGTGTGAGCCACGTGGGCAGGGAGGCGCATTGGTGGCCAGTGCTCGCGAGGAGGTAGCCTGAAAGGAGAAACACCCGGGACTGTGTGAGCAGGGAGGCACCGCGGGGCAGCTCGGCTCAGACGGGTGCCCGGTGTGAGGTGGACCCAGAGGCCCTCCCGGAAAGGAGACCCCTTCTCCTGCAGGAGCCCCAGGGCGGCCAGGCGACCGGCGTCTGCCCGGGACTGTCCGGGGCAGAGGGTGTGCGGTGGGTGCCCGGCGCCGGCCACAGGCTTGGAGAGCAGGGAGGGCTTGGCAGTGCACACGCGGGAGGAGGGCTGGGCAGTCCAGAAAGGGGGAGGAAGCCAGGGACAGCAGAGCCTCCTGCAGAAGGCAGAGCGGCCCAGGGCCCCCAGAGAGAGCCCGAGGGGGAGGCTGACCCCCACACCACCCCTGTCTTCTTTGTTCCTGCCGCCTGCTGAGCTCACGCCTCTGCCTTGGTTCTGATGCCACAGGCTGCGTGGTGAAGCGTGGTGACGTGTTGTCCTGGGTGCAGGGCACAGCGTGGCTTTCCTGACTCGGCAGGGAAAGGGGCCTCTTGGAGAGAGCGGCACCTGAGTGGGGCTTGAGACTTGAGCGGGAACCGTCCGGTGGACGGTGGAGGGGCGGGCAGGAGGGGAGCCACGTTTGCAAGACCTCGGGGCAGGCACAGCGGGACGCGGGTGCTGCTGAGTCGTGCACACGGCGTGTTTGGGGTGGGGGAGGGGGTTATGGGTGCCCGCCAGGTGGTAGCGGCAGCCGGCTGCAGTGGGGAGGAGCAGAAGGGTTTTAGGCAGGAAATGACATGATCACGCGGTCACATTTGCATTTAGGAAAAAAAAAAAACGATCCGAGTAGTCGTGAAATAAAGAGTTAGGGGCGGGCTTGGGAAGGCGTAGGATGGGGCCGTGCCTGGGACTGCCAGGCTGGCTCAGAAGTAATCTGCCGCTGTCCAGGTGAGACATGGCGAGGCCGGGAGGGAGGGAGGCATGCTGCCGGGGAGGGGAGTGGAGGGGAGGGGAGGGGAGGGACGGCGCCCAGGGCAGGACTTTGACTTCGTAAGTTGCATGGGGAGATCAGGCAGAAAGGAAGGGGAATTATTCACCCCCCCCCCGGGGGATGCCGCAGCTGACAGGTGACGAGGAAAGGTCACAGTGGTAGATGAAAGAGAGAACGGTGTTCCCTCTGAAGACAGGGAGGGGACAGGGTGAAGCTACAGGAGCCGGGACAGGTGAGACACCGGCGCCAACGCTTCGGTGGAGGAGCTCGTGCAGTGGGAGGACAGGACCCCCCGAGGGCCGGGGACTAATTCTCTGCTCCTCAGAGCAGTTACGAAAGCCAGCCTTTCCCCTGGTGGAGAAGTGGGCAAAGCGTGTGAACCCAGAGTTCAAACACACAGAGAGAGAAGTGGGCGGAAAGATACGTACAGGTGTCCCCCCCCCACCCCCCGCCGATAATTACACGCGAGAAGTTGAAAACGGGGCGTCGGCACCCGCCTAACGGAGTAGGAGAAATTGAAAATGGCAGCATCGAGTCTCGTGTGGTTAAGAGTGACGCCGGGAAACGCGCATTTCTAGACTTCGCTGGTGGGAAGATAATTTGCAAACATGGGAGGAGTATCTCAGACATATACCCCCTTGAACCAGCGAGCAAGTCCTCTTCTAGGAATCTATCCTAAGGAAATAGAGATGCGTAAAACAGTTCTAATTAAGGCTGCTCCTTTCAGCATTATTCATCATAACGAAACACTGTATGGGGGGATTAATTAAATATAATACGGCCCATCCATAAAGTGGAAATCAAGGAAGCTATTAAAATTACATTGAATAATACATCAGAATATGGGGAAATGCTATATATTAAGTAAAGATTTGAAAAAGTAAATAGAGTGTGATTGTAATTAAAATTAAAGGTGTGTATAGTCCCGAATACTGGGATGGAATATGTCGAAATCTTAACCCTTTGCGCTCGGATGTCGAGTGTGACTCGACACGGCTAGCAAAAATTATAGAGATTAAAATTACTCTTTGAATGTATCTATAATTTGAAATATAAAAAAAATCCAAGTAAGTAAGTTTGTATGAAAAGAAACTTCAGTTTTTTTATTCTACTGCCGCGCTCTGTAAAATCTGGGGTATTTAAAAAACTAAATCCCGAGTAGAATAAAGGAATCGAGAAAAGAGCAAGTGAAATGCAAAGGGTTAACAGCGGTTGTCCCTGCATTGTAGGAAACACCTGATTTTTTTTTTTAATTTCTTTTAACTTTTTGCATTTTGTAAATTTCCAGCAGTAAGCATATTATTTTGCTTTTCAAGTTCATTCATCCCAACCGCAAACGAACGTCCAGGCGGTAACTGTCCGTGTGGCAGCGTGTTAGGCGTGATGTCGTCGTGCACCAAGACGTGTGATGCTGCCTCTTCCTCCCTAACCCACCCGGGGAGGCGGGAAAAGCGTTCGCGTGAAATCCCGCCAGAGCCGCCCGCACGCCTGGTCAGGGCTGCGCGTGGACTGCAGGACCGGCGCCTGTGGGGTCTCCGTGCAGGGCGTGGTCGCTGGGGGTCCGGGGTGTCTGTTCCTCCCTCCCAGTCCCCTGCTTCCCCGGACCCGTCACCCGCAGTGGTCAGGCCTGTCTTGGCGTTTCGAGGCATGTGTTTCCACGGTCACAGGCACCCGCTCACTCCGGGAGCAGGCAAGTGGAGGCTCAGTGCGAGAGGCCAGGACGGGCCCGGGGTCACCAAGCCAGCGCACGCGGCTTTGCCAGGCCAGGAAACGGACATTCCGGTGCCTGTGCCACACTCTTCCCAGAGTGGGCTGTCGGGGGACCCCACGCGTGCTCTTGGGGCGGAGGGGGGGGTGGCAGATTTCCACGGGAGGGCGTGGATGCCTTTTGCTTAATTCGCTTGCTAATTAAAGCCACTTGAATGTTCTGGAAGCTCTCACACTCGGAGCAGGGACTATGGGTGCTGCGGGCTGTCTAGAGGGGACCCTCTGGTTCTCCTTCTGACGGGCGTCTCGTTTGTTCCTGTTTTCCCAGAACGTGTTAGCTTCCCGCCGTGGTTTCCTTTGTGGCAACGCTCCGGGCAGCGTGGGACAGCCTCAGGGTGGAAGTCACAGCCGGCCGGCTCCGTGATGTGTGCTCCGGGCGCCTCCCGCAGGCCGGGCAGGTGGCGGCTCTGATGGGCGCGCCCTCGGGGCTGTCACAGCTCACCTGAGAGTGGGGCGCAGGCCCACCCTGAGGTAGGGCAGGGGGAGGAGCGCTCGGGCCGTGAGGACGATTTGCCGCTCTGTGTATTTTATTTTATTTTACTTTTTTATTTTTATTTTTTTGAGACAGAGTCTCGCTTTGTTGCCCAGGCTACAGTGAGTGCCGTGGCGTCAGCTTAGCTCACAGCAACCTCAAACTCCTGGGCTCAAGTGATCCTCCTGCCTCAGCCTCCCGAGTAGCTGGGACTACAGGCATGCGCCACCATGCCTGGCTCATTTTTTTAATATATTTTAGTTGGCCAATTAATTTCTTTTCTATTTATGGTAGAGATGGGGGTCTCGCTCTTACTCAGGCTGGTTTCGAACTCCTGACCTCGAGTGATCCGCCCGCCTCGGCCTCCCAGAGAGCTAGGATTACAGGCGTGAGCCACCGCGCCCGGCCACGCTGTGTGTATTTTAATGACAACTTGCACGGTATGGTGTCTCGGATTCGCGTATTCACTCAGAAGCGGATGGGGAGGTGTCGTCATCCCCGTTTCGCAGAGGACGAAATCGACGCTCGGAAAGGCAATGCCACCCTTCTTGGCTGGTAAGAGACAGCAGACACGAGAGCCGGGCACGGGACGAGCAGATTTTCCTGCCTGCAAATCCCGCCCTGCCTTGCAGTCCATGGGGACTTCCTGCTGCTGGCCAGCACGTCCAGGGGAGGGAGGGTGCAGAGGAGCGGCCCTGGCATGGCCCTGGCAGGTAACGGCGGTGTTACCGAGGAGAGAGGACTTGGAGCGCAAGGGTGTGTTCAGCCAAGCCTGGCAATGAGGCCGAGAGCAGGCGCTGGGAACAGGGTGTCCGGGAAGGTGGCGTGGTCTGAGAGGGCTCCCTGGGGCAGAGGGCCCCGAGCACGGAAGTACACGGCCATTGCATGGCAGGGCACGTTCTCGGTGTGAGTGAGTGGAGGTCTGCACCATTTCGGTGTGAGTGGAGGTCTGCACCATCTGGCTGCCCAGGGGCCACAGGCTCTGCTGGGGACCGGAAGGGGGCGATCGGGCGAGGTGCCTTGGGTGCCCCAGCTTTCCAGGCTTTGCTCCACTCTCAGAAACACCTGCTGCCCGGTGAGCCCAGGACGCTCACAGTGGCCGTGAGAGGCGAAGGAGGGAGAGCCCTGGGCAGGAGGAGGAAGCGGCCTGGTGGCTCTCACGGGGACCCCTCCCCTCCTCGGTCTCTCTGGGTTTTGCTCCTGAGGAAGGTGCAGTTGCCCTGCGGGCTTCCAGGAAGGGAAGAAGGATCGGGAAGGTTGCCCTCCCGCCGGCCCTCCCCTGCCTGTCTGGAACCGAGGATGCTCAGAATGTGGGAGGAAGAGGAAATGTTACGGGACAGCAAGAAATAGAAAAAGAAAAAAAAAGTGGGAGCAGAGTAGGGATCACTGGAGAACCCGGGAGCCACGCACGTTCAGACGTGAGGTTCAGCAACTCGGCCCCGACAAGCCCGAGCACGTAACCGCTTTCCGAGTTCAAGTCAAAGGCTTTTCGGGATGTAAGACACAGGAAAGAGCCCGCCGTGACTGCCTTTTGTTTCCAGAGTTCCGAGCATTCGGCCGTCACCCTGGTCTACAGACCAGGAGCCTGTGGCTCGTCAAGGTGCCACCGCGCCTGTGGGGCAGACTCCGGCCGGTGCGTGTCTGTGAGCGGCGCCAGCAGCCCACTCCTTCGGGGGCTGTGTCCAGGGCCGCATGCCGGGGGGCAGTGGACGCCTGGCTGGGCACAGGGGCGAGGGGCGGCGGGCTCTCTGCCACCGCCAGAGGAGCCCCCTCCCATCTGTCCCTCCTGCTCATCCAGAGGGATGTCGGAGTGGCTGGCGGGGAGCGGCCGGTGGGGCGGTTTCTTTGTCACCAGGGACTGGTTCGCTTCTGCAGGGAGCACCGCTGGCTCTGGGTGCCTGAGCTCTGAGCTGGGGCTCTGCTCCTCGGTTTCTCCGTGGGGCGGACGGCGTACGTCTCCTCCTCATGCCTCAGTTTCCTTAACAGGAGACATGCACTTCCGACGTTTTATGTGCTCACTTACTCCTTGCTCAGACATCGAGACTTTGCACGCTTCTAAGCTCTGAGAATGTAGCCGTGGACGTCACTGACCCGGTTCCCATCCCCTCAGAGCCTGGATTCTAGAGCGGGAGGTGAACCAATAAGTAAACACGTTGGGGAAACTGAGGCTGACCGGGGTCGTGGGTGTGCGGACAGGGGCCAGCCAGGCGTAGCCGTCATAGAGAATCAGGGTTCCGGCAGGGAGGAGGGAGGGGTCAGAGTCTGGGTGTGCCTGACCTCTGGGGTGGGGGGTGGCTGGTAGGATTTGCAGATGGCTGAATGTGGGGTTTGAGAGAAAGGGGGATTCAAGAGTGACGCTAAGGCCCTTGGCACGGAATGGAAAAGACCGTGGAAGTAGCAGAGTGTCGGGGGCAGGAGGTGAGGAGTTTGCTTTGGGAGGCGACAGACATCAAAGTGAAATGCCACTGGAGAGCTGGGCTGTGGTCTGGAGTTCAGAGAAGAGGTCAGGCTAGAGAAAAACTTGGGGAGCTACCAGTTTACCGCTGTCATCTATAGCTGCGGTACCAGGTGAGGTCACCTGGGGAGCGAGTGCAGAGAGAGGGTAGGCAGACTGAGTCCTGAGAACTCTGACATCGGCAGCTCTAGGGTAGGGTTGGCAAACTTCCTCTCAGAGGGGCAAATAGTAAGTATTTTAGGCTTTGCAGGCCGTGCGGTCTTCGCTGCACCCACTCAGTGTTGCTGCTGCAGCCCTGAAGAAGAAGCTGCCGTGACATAAAAACGCATGGGCCAGGCCTTGTTCCAATAAAACTTTATTTACAAAACAGGCAGCTGGCCCGTGAGCCACAGTCCGCTCCCTTGGCTCTAGGACTTTGAGGGTGAGCCAGCGAAGGTGACCGCGCAGGGGTGAGTGGCCCAGGAGAGGCAGGCGAGCCTGGACAGGAGGTTTCCTCGGAAACCAGTAGAGGCATTTGTGAAGTCGCGGTCGTCTGGGTCAAACTCTGCTGGCATAGGCAGCCAGACGAGGCCGGGGGTGGCACGCTGGCGGCTGGGAGGCCGTGCGGGACCCACGCAGGGGCTGGGGTGGGCGGCGAGGGGAGGGCCTCCTTGGGGTGGGCTTGAGGGCCGGCCCTGGAGACAGCGCGTGTGACCGCGTGTTGTCCCCAAGGGGCACGGAACGTCAGCTGCGGGGTGGGGCGTGTGGGGTCAGCGTGAGAACTGCGCACTCCGAGACGGGAGCCCAGGGGGTCTGCGTGAGGACGGAGACGCCGCCCGTGGAGACGGTGGCGCCAGGGTGTGGGCCGGGGAGTCCGGCCAGAGGCGGTTTGGCGGGCGGCGGGGGGGGGGCTCCCGTGGCGCGTGGCTTCCTCCTCTCGGTGCCTGGGGAGGAGGATGAAGAGCCGCCAGCCGGGAGGGAAAGGACGCTGGCCCTGCGTGCTGGGGACAGGGGTGGCCTGTGCCGAGAGAGAGAGGGATGCGGGCGGTGACACAGCGGCGTTCCCAGTCTCTAAATCAAAATTAGAAGGTCTCTGCGATGCTATCACTCGAGCTTTTCGCCGCGGAAGGGGCCCTGTAAATCCTAGAGAGTTATGGCTGAATTAGTAAGGCCGAGGTGAGCGTGTGGGTCAGGAGGCCCCGAAACGGTGTCATAGGTTCCCCCCCACGGGCCTGGAGCTGCCCCCCGGAACGCCAGGCTCTCGTGTGACTGTGCCCTTGCCGGGGTTGGGCGGGGGGACAGCCGCAGGGGCCCGCTGGCTTGGGCTGGGGGGCCGGCGGGGGGACCCGCTGCCCTGCCCCGCTCTTGAAGCTTTTTGTTTTCGAGACTTCCTACTTGGTTTTGTTAAAAAGTCTCCTCCCGAGAGGCAAGAGAGAGGAGGGAGTGGGAGGAAGGTGGCCTTCTCTAATTTCTGCTTTAAAAAATCGTGCTGGGGGAGAGGAGGAGGGACTCGCCCAAGGTCACTCGAGGGTGACCTCCCCTGGTGGGAGGACGCGTCTTGGAGGCTGGGCCTTCTCCTGCGCGGTCCTCCTCTCAGGCGCAGGGACCAGAGCGCGGGCCGAGGAGGAGCAGAGTACCTTTCGGGGGGTTCACGCGCCAGGCGCCCGGGAAGAGGGAAATGCAGGTGTGAACCGTGAGGAAGTGGAGCTTCTCCTCGTTGGATTTAGATGTCCGCAGGGAAGGAGAAAGGAAAACAGACAGGGACAAGCAGGCCTGCAGGAAGGAGGGTGCCCTGGGGCTTTGGAAGAGAGAACCACCGAGATCGCCCGCCTGCAGAAAAGCGGGGGATGGACGTCTCCCGGCAGCTGGGGACTGAGGGGGGGATGGTGGCTGGAGGGGCGTGGAGGGCTTGCTCCAGGAAGCTCAGCAGAGGCGGGGGGGACCCGGCTCACGTCAACATCCCAGGAAGGGGCTTGGCTCCTACAGAACTGGGAGGATGTACGTGACACAGGAGTGGCTTCAGCCCTCCAGTTTTTTGGCAGAGGGAGCTCTTCCTGGATCGCCAGGGGCCCAACACGGTGTGCTCGCTTTGCCGGCGAGGCTGCGTGTGGAGGGTTAAAGGCGGTCCGAGCTTTGTGGCTCGGGACTGACCGAGGAAGGGAACTCACCGTCTTTGCTTTGTGTCTCATTCCTGGGGCTCTTTTTGAGGTAGAGTAGAGCATACGGGCAGCTCAGAGGTGTAGGGACCCAGAGATCATCCTGACGACAGACCTGGCTTGAGCAGTTCACCTGGCTGCTCCAAACCTTGGTTTCCCAGCTCTAGAATACCTGCGCCCCAGCTCGCAGGTTTGCCTCGGGGACTCGCTGGGGTGTTAGGGGTGAGGTATTGGGCACGGTGCCTGCAGTGTAGACGGTGCTCGGGGGTCTACGGCGAGTGGTGGTGGGAGTGGGTTTCCCTCTCCGGGCAGGCCAGGCGAGGGCAGGTGACCGGGTCGTGGGTCCCTCGTGGAGGTCTTAGAGCGGTCACTAAAATGGCTGGAATACCGGTCTCCTTGTCTCGGAGCTCAGGGGCTTCTTCTCAGACATTGCTCGTCAAGGCTTCCGCCTTCTTCGGAAGAAAGACGCCAGACAGGAACGAGGTGGCGTTGCCAAAGAGTGTAGCACCTTCAAAAAATAAATCCCGGGAAGGAAACTCCGAAAGCTGCTAGCACCATAATATCGAGAGAGATTTAGAGGGAACCAAAGAATGGCTGCGACGCTCAGAGCAGCAGAAACATAGATTTCTCACACTCGTCGGGTGATTTGTGGGGAAAACCCTATCCGTCGTCTCTGCCCTGAGACTGAGTCAAGCGGGGGGGTGGGGCTGCGAGTTGCGGGGGGGAGACCCGGAGGCAGCAGGAGCCTGGTTTGTGCCGTTGCAGAACTTCCCTGCGGCAGGGCAGGAATTCCTGGGAAGCAGGTCAGGCGTGAGAGGAAGACAGTGTCCTCATCCCCCTCTGGCTGCCGGGGCAACAGGGATCGGGGCCGGGGAAGAGTGTCCCCAGACCAGGCCTCCCCGGGAAGGCTTCCGGGGCTCTCATTCTTCCAGAGGATTCCACCGGCGGGGGTACGGGAGTGGCACTTCTCAGGCCTCAAGGGATGGACGGTTGCCGGCCTGGCCACGCATGGACGCCACACGGTCCCGGGAGCGTGTGCCAGGGAAACGCCCCCGTCCCGCCTCTCGCTGGGCTACGAGAGTTCCCGCAGAGCCGGCCCTGGCCGGAGCTTGCTTTCCAGCTGGTCCAGGCGGTCGCTCCCACCTGTGGCTTTTTTGACGGTGAGCCGCTGTTTCCCACCAAGGCTGCACGCTGAGCAGTCTCCCGGGCGGGGGCGCACGGGCGGAAGCTAGTTTAGACGTTTTCGGGGTGCAGGGAGACACTGCCCGTGCTCAGCGCCGCGGAGAGCTGGGCTGGGCGGGCGGAGCCGGGGAGGGTTGGGGTGGCGCGGGAGGGTTGGCGTGAGCGCAGAGTGGCAGTGCACCCACGGCGCTGCGGGCTGGCTTTCTGCACGGAAGAGTGAAGGCACTACAGTTCAGAGAGAGAATCGCGGCGGTTACAGAGACGGGAACGCGGCGGGCTCCCTGACCGGTCGGCCAGGCGGGTGGGGCTCGGGGCCCCGGCTCTGGGCGTCGGCGGCTTGCCCTTGCAGGGGTCACTTCGCCGGGCCTGGGCTCCTCCTCTGTGGAACGAGGTCAGGAGGGCCTGCCCGTCAGGGATGCTGCTGGGCGTTGAGGTGGGGCGACACAAGCCAAGCGCTCATCACCAGCAAGGATCCCAACAATAACAATAGTAAGAATGCTAATTAAAGTGGGAACGGGAAGCCGTTCTCCAGCTTGCAAGTTATCGAAGGTTAAAAACGACCTTGTTGGGTGTCCCAGAGGCACAGCGGGGTGGTATAATTCCCTGTGCACGGAGCTGTCATTGGAACCCCAGCCTTTCCGGGAAGCACGATTTTTGAGGATTTCCCTACCTTTTTGGTTTACTTCGAGGCTCCTATCTTAAGAAAATAATCAGAAGTGCGGGGACGTGCACGTGCATGAAATCATTCGCCGCAGCACTGTTTTATCTTCCCGAGGAACCAGAATCAGCCTTCGCCAGCAAGTGGGGACCCTCGGGGTGAGCTCTGGCATGTCCGCCCCCTAGGGCAGTGGCCACCACGGACGGGACGAGCATCTGAAGAATGTCAGCGACGTGAGACTAGGTTCTGGAGACTCAGGGACATGTCTTCTAAGCCGACTCGTGGAGCCCGTGCATGTGGGTAACAGGAACCCAACGCACCCCAATGCCAATAGAAGTTCTCTCTGGACGGCGACACGGTGGGTGGTTTCTGTTTTCTTTGTATTTTTTGCCTCCTGTTTCCAAATGCTTTACTGTGTCTTCCTTAAATTTTATAATGCCAAATAATAGAAAGTATAGAGAGAATGAGATGCAGTAGCCCCTGGATGGGTAGGTCCTTGCCGTGTTTAGGGCGTGGGTGTTGCCTTCTCTGTGTGGCCCGCCGCTTATCCTCCCCTCCCGGATTCTTAGGGAAGAGACACGGTTCTGGGGACGGAAACCAACATTTCGGAGCGAAGAGGTAGCAGTAGGGGGTGGCATGGAGACACACCCTGCCCCGAAACCCCTTAGCCTCCCGGACGCCTCCGAAGGCCCGGTGTGGGTCACTGTCCGAGCCACAGCCGGACCGGCCATGGCCGCTCGCTGCCCTTCAGGGTGGTCGCTGGAGATCCAGGGAGGTCTTTCTGGAAACCACAGAGCGGCCCTGCCCGGCTGGGGGCCGGGGATGAGGGCGAGGGAAGCAGCAAAGGCGAGAAGGGCCCAGAGTGGGGTGTCCCGCAGCCAGGCCAGACGTCTCACCTGTCACACCTGCCAGGTGAGGAGGGCCGCGTAGGAACCCGATGCTCGGAGATGCTGTTAGTCTCTTAAGGCGCAGGTATCTTTGGCGGCTGCGTGTGTAGGTGCCAGGTCTTGGGCACCTGCGTGCCGGGGCTCGGCTGGACGTTCCTGGCCAACAGAACAGGCCTCGGGGTGGAGCCCGCTCGGTTCCGTAAGGTGGGAGGAGCTGAGCTGTGACATACCTGTTTTCAAAATCTGGATTTTTTTCAGTGTGTCGATTTTGCCGAGAGGAGGGCACGCTTGCTTTAAGGTCTGCGAAACATTGTAGAAATAGTGATTATTTTTTTCTTTCAGTACAGGCGTCCCAGGCGTTCGCTAAATTTAAACATTTCTCTGTGATTAATTCTCACAACATCTCCGTGAGACGGGGCAAGGGGGAGGTGCCACCTGCCTTCAAACAAGGAGACGGGGAGTAGATTTTTGTCCCTAAGTGTGGCCGGCCCCTGACTTCCCTTCACGGACACTCTCTCAGGACTGACCCTTGCTGGCCGCTGGGCACTCGGGGCCCTTCACCCAGGAACTGCCGTGGGATGCATTCATTCATTCATTCATTCATCCAGTCATTCCTTCCGTCCAGAACTTTCTTCACATTGGGGAATACAGTGCTGCTGTGTTATTCTTTCATTACGCCAAGTCCCAGAATGAGCTCCCTGCGGTCCCGGGAGGCACGAGATTGCGCGTGGCAAATGCAAATTGTGACTTTCGCACAGATGCAGCCTTTCCACCGCGTCTCGTGTTGTGACTTGGGCTCTTCCTCTCCGCTTTGGAACGAGCCCAGATGTTTTGCTTCTTTTAAGGATCTGACATGACCGTGGCCAGCTCCATAAATAGTCCCACACATCAGCGATAATGCTGGCATGATGCTGGTTTTCCCCTACCACCCACGGAGAGTCTTGGTAGAAAATGCTCCCTCCTCTCTCCTCTCTCTCTGTCTCTCTGCCTGTCTCCACCTCTCTGTCGCGGTCTTTCTCTGCCCCTCTACACACACACACACACGTTTATAGTTGTATGTCCAAACATAAGTAAAAATCCTGGATGTGTTAAAACACATCTGTGGTTTTGTTTCTTTTGTTTTGTTTTTTGTTTTTTTTTTTTTTAGGATTTGGGTAAAAAGGAGTTAAAGAATGTTTCAACGACAACAGAAAACAAAGTGACTCTCCTGGGTATCTACTGTGTACCCAGGCACCGAGCTGAACCAAATCAAACTCTCGGTTCAGCAAGGGGACGGCTTTATCAGCCACCCGTCGTGCCGGGCTTCCCGGGGATAAAGGGAGAAGACACCTTAGATGAATTCCTGGGGACTGTGCAGTGGTGGAGAGGACCTTTGGCAGTCACGCTGGCCGCTAGGGCAGTGGCTCGAGCTGCCGCAGACTGGGAGCGTCAACAGCAGATGCGTCCGTCCCGCCTCCCAGTTCTGAATTCTGGGCGCCCAAGGCCAGAGTGTCGGCAGGGCTGGCTCCCTCTGGGGCCGTGAGGCAAGGATCTCTCTCAGTCTTCTCTCCTGGGCTTGTAGACGTCTGTATTTATGTCTCTCATGTCATCTTCCCTCTGCGCACCTCTGTCACCGTGTCCAAATTTCCCGTTTCCATAAGGACACCAGTCGTGTGGGATTATGGCCCACCCTAATGACCTCATTGTGATTTGATCCCTCTGTTAAAACCTGCCTCCAAACAAGGCCACGCTCTTGAGGGGTTGGGGTCGGACTTCAACACGCGAATTCTGGCAGGGACGGAATTCAATCAGGAGCAACGGGCTTTTAGGTAACTCTTCTCTCTCTGGGAAAAACTTTCCCTGAAGCACCCCAGATTGCCAGACCCATGGCATGGTTGACTCATGGAGCAGTGCTCGCCACAGGGGTCAGCGCCACCGGCCCCCGTGCCGCTGAACTTTTTCCCCCCCAAAATGCTTAACTAGTGATGGTTTACTGTCGATCGGGAGCCTTACTGATAACATACATAGTCGGCTAACACGTATGTCGTGTGTCATACGCGTTGTAGGCTGTGTTCTTAAAGTGAGCTGACGTTATCAAGGACGTCGTAACGATGCGAAAATACACTGACTGTTCGTTAGGTGGGCGCGGACCACGAAGGTCTCCACCCTCGTCAGCTCCACACCAGGCTGGCCGAGGAGGAGGAGGGAGAGGGCTGTTCTTGCCGCGTCAGGGCTGGCAGGGTGGAGGGAAACCCGTCTCTAGCCGGAGCCGTGCAGTTCACACCTGTGTTGCTCAAGGTCAGCGCTTTTTCTTTCCCTCTCCCTCACTACGGAGACAGCTTCCGTGATTCAGATCACTCTTACATTTAATTCCAATTCCATTTCCCTCCTCTAGCTGAACCTTCCGTGGAGCCCACGGAGAACAGCCAGTCATGGCCGTGGGCCCCTGGGCTAGTGGCCGTCTTCCAGGACGTGGCGCATCTGTCTTCTTTCCCGCTTACGTCTTGGCCTCCCCGGGGAGAGGACTCTCCCGGGGGAGACTCAGCACGGCCGCGGGGTGCACAGCCAGTGGCCTCCGCCCTCCCCTGCCACCTGCCCGGCCCTCAGCAGGGCCCGGGCGGCAGGAGGGCTCGGCTGCCCCAGCACCCAGCCCCACCCTGGGGCCGAAGCGCCGACGTGGCCAGTTCTCGCGCCCTCCTCCCCGCTGCCCGCCTGGGGACGTGGCCCACCACGCACCAGGCACAGCAGCCTGCTTTCCCACGGCTCTTCCTGGTGTGCAGGTCCCTGAGGCCATGGCCGGTGGGGTCGTTGCTGGGGTAGGGGAGAGCGCAGGCTGCAGGACTAGTATCTCGGGGCGGTTTCTTTCAGCCTGCGTCAGGCTTGCCCACGTGTCGCATACAATCTTGAGTGGGGACGCAGGACGCACAGCGAGTGACTAGAGAAGAAGGAAGGGCTCGGCCGGCGGGGTGGGGTGGCAGTGGGCACACAGGAGCGGGGGACCATTGTGTGGCGGTCGGAGGAGGCTGCGGGTGCAAGGAGGGCTGAGTCTTCAGAGTGTAAGCGGGGGACGGGGCGAGGGCCCAGGACGGGCCTGCACGTGGCGGCACAGCAGAGACGGCCTCGAGACGGCAAGCTCAGCCGCTCCTGGTCTCCCTCCACGATGTCCCGGTCGTGCGCTTGCAGTCATGACGCCCGAGGGGATGGTGCCAGGCAGGGGCAAGACTCGGACCCAGGGGCACATCTGTCCCGCGTGTTCACGTCTGGACAGGAGATGGGATCCCTGCATCAGGGGGCGACACTCGGACAGGGGCGGTGGGAGGAAGCTGGAGTCCCAGGGCACGCTGGATCTCTGAAAGCCGGAAGTGGAGCGTGGCCTGACGCAGAGGTGAGCATTCGGCTCTGTCCCTGTCTGTCCCGATGTCCTCCTGGTGCCTCGGGCGTCACTCTGGGCAGCCCCGGGGTGAGGAGCACACAGGCCCAGCGCACGGAGGACAGGCCCCACGCACGGGTCTTCTCGGCGCTCCCACCCGCCGCAGATGGGAACGGGAAGAGGTTGGCATTTTTCTTGCCCTGAACCCTGAATACAACCACTGTCTACTCAGGTTTTGTTTACTAAGATAACCACCTCTGACGCCTTCCCTGCTGCAGGCCGCAGCTCAGGCCAAGGGTTATAGTTAGGGAAGGCCTTAGGCCACTCGTCAGATAAAACTACCAAAAAAAAAAAAAAAAACATCATGGGGGGAGGGGGGAAAAGGGCATTTATTGAAACCTTAAAATCTGTACCCCCATAATATGCCGAAATAAAAAAAAAATCCAATAGCCAAAAACCATTCAGGTGCAAAAGTTAAACCATCAATAAATTATGTTTAAATTAGGTATGCTTAGCTGCTCTGGGGATATTTATATTCCAGATACAAAGCAGAACTTCTATAATTTTCACCTGCGGGTGAGAGTGAAGCGAAAGCATGAGAAAAATACTCGGTGTGTGGCTTTGGGGACCGCCCTCCTCTGGGCATGCCCGGTGGCCGTGGGACCTAATTATGGGGTTTGGGGCAGGCAGCTCATTGCCGCAGCAAAGCGGGAAACTGTTAAGATGAGTGCCGGCTCGCCACCCCCAGTGCACATTACGTCCACGTTTTAACAGAGAAAGCCTCTCTCTTCAGGACTTAGTAAAAATGCCCACCCTTGCCATCTGTAGGTGAGCCCAGAGTTGAACTCCTGCTCTCAAAGTCTCTTTTCTTCAGGCCGGGCGCGGTGGCTCACGCCTGTCATCCTAGCTCTCTGGGAGGCCGAGGCGGGCGGATCGCTCCAGGTCAGGAATTCTAAACCAGCCTGAGCAAGAGCGAGACCCCGTCTCTACTATAAATAGAAAGAAATTAGCTGGACAACTAAAAATATAGAAAAAATGAGCCGGGCATGGTGGCGCATGCCTCTAGTCCCAGCTACTCGGGAGGCTGAGGCAGGAGGATCGCTTGAGCCCAGGAGTCTGAGGTTGCTGTGAGCTAGGCTGACGCCATGGCACTCACTCTAGCCTGGGCAACAAAGTGAGACTCTGTCTCAAAAACAAAAAAAAAAAGTTTCTTTTCTTCAAAAGAATGCTGAGTGGTGCCAATCCTAGCAGCCGGATATGACAGGTGTGTCATGAGGGCACAGCTCTGGGGTAGCCCAGGTCTGTCTCAGGAAGGGCACCTGAGCACAGGCATTTAAGGGGACACTTCTTAGTGCTCACAACTGTGACCGCGCCACAGAGGAGGCCCAAGGCAGGGGTTGGCCTTGCCCACGTGTCACATACAATCTGAGTGGGGACGCAGGACGCACAGCGAGTGACTAGAGAAGAAGGAAGGGCTCTGGGGGGGTGGGGTGGCAGCGGGCACACAGGAGCGGGGGACCATTGCGTGGCGGTTTGGACGAGGCTGGGAGTGCAAGGAGGGCTGAGTCTTCAGGGCGTAAGCGGGGGACGGAGCGAGGGCCCCAGACGGGCCTGCACGTGGCGGACGTGCCGGCACAGCAGGGACGGCCGTAGCCCCCTGGCCACCGGTCTGTGAAGGTGATGATGTCTTGCAAGATAGTCCCAGGCTGTGTTTTCGTAAGTGGAAGCGGCTGAACCTCCAGGTCGTCTTCCGCCCAGGGCACTCCCCGGCCGTCGGGCTGTGTCTGCGGTCTGCTTTCTCAAGCCCGTCGTTTTGCCCGCCCCGTGGCTGCGTGGACCTCCCCGCTCTTCTCTACGGGACCTCGGTGGCCTTGAGACCCGATGTGTCCCCCCTCCCCCCCCCCCCACCTGCACACCCTTCCCTCGACTGCAGGCTCCGATCCTACTCGTCCTTCAAAGTCTGGTTGACGCGCCTCGCCTCTGCACAGCCTTCCCGATCCCGCCGCCCGCCCCAGCCCTGAGCGGCGTTGTGCTGCCTGCGTGCGTCTCGCCCCGTCGCTGCTCTTACTGCTGATTGCTGTCTGCTGCCGTGCCGGCCAGGCGGCCCCGGCACCCGACACCGTTCTCTGCACTCTGGACACGTCGGTGGATGGTGAATCAGACTCTCGCTCTCAGTGAGCTTACACCCTAGCTGGGGAGATCGGACAGTGAGCACCGGAAGAGGCAGGTGCACGGGCGGTGACAGGTGGAGTCGAGTCCTGGGCGAGGACTAGCTCGGTTGCCCGGCTGGACACGGAGGGGCTCCCCCGGGGGTGGCTGAGACTCGTGCAGAGGACGAGGAGGATTCTCGTGGTGAGACCAGGCAGACAGGAGGGAGCCCGTAGAGGCCCCTGGAGGCAGGGCCGAGGCTGCAGGAGTCCCGGAGGCCATCTCAAGGGGTTTGGACGGGTTCGATAAGCACCAGGTGGAGACGGAAGGTTTTTCGTGAGAAGGATGACAGACATTAGTGACTAGGTCCCTGGAGGGTCGTGAAAGAAGGGTGGTAGGGGGAGGATCCTGGAGTTGGATGGACCAACGACTTTTTGCAGTAGTTCAGGACGGAAGGGATGGTGGCCCAGATTAGGGCATTGATCGTGGGGAGCTCGTGGAGGAGGGTGCCTTCCTCCAGCTAGCTGCTTCTAGGTTAGCTTTTGAGCCTTGTAACCGCTTTCTAACGACCGCTGATGCTTATTAGGAGCTGGACACTTTCCTCCCTTGTCTTCCCAGCCACTCTATGAGGTAGGTACTATTGTGAGTTCCTTCTGCGTGTGAGGGAAACTGAGGCACAGCTTTGAGTCGGCTGCCCGAGGTCTCGCCTAACCAGGGTACCAATCTTGGCGATCATCTTCACGGCCCGTGCCCTTCCCACACCCCCGTGCTGCCTCCCAGAGAGAGGCCCACGCCACTGGTGTGGACGGGGACGGAGAGAGAGAGGTGGGGGTGTCTGGGATCCGAAGGGGAAGGGAGAGTCCGGGGTGGCTCCGAGGTTCGCGGTCCTCGGATCGGGGACATGCGAGAACACCGCCGCCAAGTCTGAGTGTTCCGTGAGGGCTGGCGTCCGGGCGAGTCGGGGAGGAGAGGCACGGGTCCGTGTGCCAGAGCGTGGTCCTGGAGGGAAGGGCTGCCGGTGGCAGGGAGGGCAGCCCAGGTCCCACGAGGCCGCTACCATCTCCGCCTTCCGTGACCTGGAGGGGCCGGCAGGGTCGTGGGCAGTCTCCACGGGTCGCTGTTACTGCGGGACTCCTGGCCCTGCCCGTGGCCCGGGGTGGGACTCTCAGGTAGCGTGAGGCGACCTCATGTGACCAGGTTCTGTGAATCCGGGTCCTCCACGCCCATACGGTGGAGGCTGTCTGGGAAGGGTCTTCCCTCCCCGCCAGGTGCCCGGCTTTCCCATCGGAGACCCGGGACTCGGGAGAGAAGCCTCTTGAAGGAGAAAGCATTTTGTCCTTCAGGCCCACAGGGACTTCTCTGTAGAACGAGGGTCTCCCCACCACATGGGGTCTGTCACCCCCCGAAGCCAGGGCGAGGGAGGGACATTCCTAAGTTGGGGAATGCCCGCACCGCGTTAGGCCACCAGGGAAGGCTGCCATGGACGTGGAAGCATCTACCCAGGGATGGGGAAAGGTCACAGCGTTCAGTGACTCATTTGCATCTTGGATAAATGTTTTAAAATAGCTTTATTTCTGAAAACCATTAAATCCTGATACGTGGGCATTTCTGTGGACAGAAAAACAAATAAGCGGTGACATTAACATTATCTTTTCTGCGCACATGTGCCGCTGCTCGCCAGGGAGGCCGGCCGCCTGGGCTGGCGTTGGCAGGCAGGTGACGTGGGGGCGTCCGGGGTGGGCCGGAGGCAGCATCCTTCAGAGCTGCAGCAGCGGCCGGCCCCTTTGTCTCCCCCAAGGACCCTTCATCCAAATCTCTTTGTCACCTTGCAGGGAGGACTTTCTTTAACCTCTCAGGGCTTAAGAGACTGAGGCTTATTGGTACTGACAAGCCTGATTACTTAAAATCCTGGAGGCCACGACTTCCGCCGTGCGGCCCACGGAGGCTCCGTGGCCAGGCCGCCGATCGCGCCGGTGGTTTGAGCTTCGTTGGGGGCTGAGTGGGGTGGACGCCCCCGGCCCCCCCCCCCCCCCCCCCCCCCGCCCTTTGAATCCCAAAGCAGCTGGCAAAACCTAAACAAGCGCAGCCCCCGTTGTTCTTCCCCACCCCCTGCCTCAGCCGGCCTCACCATGTCCCCACCTTCGACTCTGGTCTTCTGACAACTGCCTCGCACGTTCAAGCCCCCCCAGGACGTTGCGGGCAGTTTGCTTCGGGCATTACCCAAGGGGCACGGGGTCGGGGGTGAGGGGACTGCGGAGGGAATGCACCAGTGTCACCAGCGTCTTGCTCTTCTGTGCCGCCCTGTGCACCCACTGTGCACCCCCAAATCCCTCTGTGAACCACAGGCGCCCCGAGGCACTGGGGAACAGGTGCTTGCCCAGGAGAGGAGCTTTGCGAGCATTTACCAGCTTGTTTACTCTCCTCCCCCATGGTGGTGTGTGTGTGGTGGGGGGGCGGGCCCGGGACCCGGAGAAGGGAAGGGAGGGGGAGTCGCTGTTGCCTAGCAACGGCCACATCCTGTGATATGACTTACATCTGAAGGAAAGATGTTTCCACCGGCACCTGGAGAGCCCCTGGGCCCGCTCCCAAGCCCGGGAGCTGTGGGCGGGGCTCTGCGGGGCGCCCCCTTCGGAGTTCCTCGCAGGGCCATGGCTTTCCCGCCTGGGACGGAGGCGTCCCTGCTCCGTGCGTGTGAGTACGTGTGCGTGCGTGTGTGTGTGTGTATGTGTGTGTGTGTGTGTGTGTGTGTGTGGTCAGGTGCGCGCCTGAGCTCGGGGGAGGCAATGGGGGTGAAGAGGCTGCCGGGGCAGCTCCTCAATCGGCCTAGGGGGAGGCGAGGCTCGTGGCCGTGTGAGCCCAGGCTGCCCTGCGTGCAGGCAGAGCATCCCAGGCGGGAGAAGTTGTCCGGAGCAGCTCCCTTCCTGATGCAGGTAGTACCGTCCCTGATGCACATCGCCTGTGTAGACGTAGACCTTTTGCAGAAGGACAGCTTTTTCAGAGCTGCTCCTGTGTCTGCAGTTTCTCAGAATAACCAGCTCGGAATGTGCCGTGGAAGTATATTTTTGGGGTGATGGATTTTGGTTCCCTACCGTCGTGTTTTGGGGCGGCGTGTCCTGAGCCCCAATTGGAAGGGTGCTTGAGGACGAAGAAGAAGGAGGGATGAGGCAAGGAGCCGGCGGGAAAGAGCCAACAGGCCGGGGGAGAGGATGGGTCGGCGCCCTGCTGGGGTGGCCGGGGTGGGGAGGAGCGTCCCGAGGGGTCCCACGCCACTGCTCAGTTTGCTCAAGGATAGGACGGTCCGTGACAGCGGTGCTTTGTGACCTACCACACGCCAGGCGTGCGAGAGGAGTTTCGGGCTCACGCACCTTTCCTCTCGTGTTGGAGAGGGACCAGGTGTCGCCTCCCGCCCTGGGCACTGAGGCGAGTGGGGTCAAATCTCTGCCCCAGCAGAGCTTCCTTTTTTTTTCTCAGCTTGTCCTTCCAATAACCCTGCGGGGTATGCAGTTTTGTCCCTCTTTCACAGAGAATGCGACCGAGACCGAGAGACAGTCGAGTTCAGCCAGATCCCGACACAGCGTCGCAGGCGGAGGACACCAAAGCCCACGTCGTGCGCCGTTTTCCCCCGTGGGCAGAAACCCCCAAACAAAGGACGAAACAGCCCAGACGCCAGCGCAGAGGGGACAGACACCGGTCAGCCGGCCACCGTTCCCCGGGGGAGCTCACGCACGCCCACGCGGGAGAGCGGCGTGGCGTGGCGTCGCGCAGCCGGGCGTGCCGCGTGGGAAGTCTCTCGAGACCGGGCAGGGTTTCCCGAGGAAGACGAGGGTTGGGCGGGGTCTCCCGGAAGTGCGACTAGTGCCCGCGTGCCCGCAGGGTGAGCCTTGCGTCAGAGGGACCTGAGCGAGGGGAGCGGGTACGAGCCCGGGCGGGCGGCGGGCGCGGGGAGAGGGGCGTGGTGTCTGCGCCCTCCGGCGGGCTCGCGTGTGCCCGGCCACGCCGACCCCGCACGGCGGAGCCCGTCTCGGCAGGGCTGCCAGGCCAGGGCCACCGCAGTGCAGTGAGTCCTCAACGCCGCACGTGTCTCACGGGAAGTTACGTGTGAACGGCGGTGCTTAAAGAGCTCGAGTGTGGCGGTGCCGTGCCGGCGAACTGGACAAGCAGGGCGGTCGAGGAGGCTGGCCGCTGTGCCCGCCTTTGGTGGCAGCCGTGGCAGTGCAGAGGCCCGGACAGGTACGTTTCCTGAAAGCTCGCGGAGGTGCCGGGCGGGCAGGCAGATGACCTTGCACCTCTTCTGCCCGAGCAGTGCCAACCTGGGCACCTCCTTTCCTTTCGCTTCCTCATCTCGGCCCCTGCCGAGCTCTGGCTGAGGCCCGCGGGCAAGTCTGTGATGACCCTGGTCCCGGGGCAGGGCGCGTGGCGTCGCCCTGAGAAACTGCTCGGTGAACCTCAGACGGCGCAGATGAGCCGGGAGGTTCTGTGGCCGAGCTTAGGTCCCCTGCGGCTGCTGGGGACGGCGGGCGGGGAGGAGGATGGCCCGCCCTCCGTGCGCGATGCAGGTTTCCGGGCTGCCGTGGCCCACAGTCTTCTTGCACGGCGGTGTCCTGATATCCCACGGCCTTCCCTGAGTTTGTCTTGATTTTATTATTTTGAACACAGGAGATTTATAAATGCGTAAACGGGGCTATTTTTTTTTTCTCTCACTTGCATATACCTGCAAATCAGAGCAAATCATTTATTCATTCCTCATTCAGAAAATATATCTTATCAGTCTATGTGTCATGCATGATATATGTTAATAATATATTTGTTAATAGACTTGTGCCAGACATCGTTCTAGCCTCTGGTATGCCTGGGGACAAGCGTTCCCTGTCCTCGTGGAACTTTCTGTCTGCTTAGGTGGAGACACACAACCAGAAACATAAAGAGGCCCATTCTATAGTATTTTTTGAGATAAGTGCAGGGTGGGAAAATGAAACAGGGGAGGAGGGATTGGGAGGTCTGGGAAGGGTTTTGGCAGAGGATTGGGAAGGGTTTTGGCAGAGGATTGGGATCCTGCTTATGGCGGTTGGGTGCATTTGAGTGAAGACTCAAGGCAGTGAGAGACAGAGCCATGTGGATGTTGGAGGAAGAGCCTCCCAGCTGGAGGAAACAGCATGTGCAAAGGCCCTGAGGCAGACTGTGCCTAGCATGCTTGAGGGGCAGTGAGGAGGCTGGTGTGGCTGGAGCAAGCGCCGAGCACTTGGGGATTTGGACAAAGAGGCAGAGGGTGGAGGGTTCAGATCATGCAGGGTCCCGTGGCCACTCTGAGGACTTTTGCTTTTGCTTTGAGAGAACTGAGGACGGAGCAAAGGAGTCATAGGACCCAACTTTATCAGGGTCACCTTGAGCACAGACTGCAGGGGTATAAGGAAAGGGACGCAGAGGTCCAGGGAGGAAGCCTTGTCACGATGCAGACTGGAGAACTTGGTGCCTTCTGCAGCGGTAGCTCCAGAGGTGGTGAAAAGAGTCGGCTGTGCTTTGAAGTCGGAGCAGAAGAAAGATGAAGAGTTGGGGATGGCTTTGTGAGAACTTCTCTTCCAACCTAGCGCTTGAGAGCCGTGTCACTCCGTGGGTAGCCGCAGAGTCTCCTGTGCCTCGAGAGTCCTGCCTAAGTGCAGGCGGGGGGGTTTGCGTGCCATCTCTGCGTGCGTAAATGTGCACGTGTGTATGCACGTATGTGATGCACACGCATGCATGCGTGAGTGTGCGTGTGTGCGGCGCCTTTCCTGTTGGACGCCCACAGCCACGGCACCGAATCCCTTAACCGAAGCCACTCTCTCTTTGGCCCCCCCCCTCCCACAGGCACTGCCCGGGTACACACACACCAGAGAGAAGCAAAAACTCCCCTCGCATTTCAGTTGCACGTTTTGCAGATGTTGCCCTCCTCTTAATTATCCGTCAACTTCCTTTCCTAACCCCCTTCTTTGTGGAACTCGTTATAAAAGAAAAGGAAAAAAAAAAAAAAACAGATAACACGGCCAGATGTGAGCCCAGTCTCATCAGTAATCTATGAAGCACCAAGCACACTCCACTCGTCTCTCGTGCTTTATGAAAAGTTAAAATTAAATCAGGCAGCATTATTAAGCTAAGTGATTTTTTGCCGGGTTCGGATGCATTCCTGCGTGTGCCGCACCGTTTGCGGCAGACATCCTGGGGGCACGCAGAATGCGCACACCCCCCTCCCCCCCCGTCAGTGGAAATAGATCTGCTTGCAGTGGGGCACTCGGGGCACCTCCGTGCCAGCTCTGGGACACAGATGCTGTGCAGAACCCCCCTGCCCATAGCCCCGGGTCCTCCTGTGCCTGTCAACCCTTAGAACCAGGAAGATGAGACATAGGACAGAAGCAAAGGCGTGCAGCCGCAGCGCTGTCTCTGGGGCAGTGATGGATTCGGACTCTAGAGGGAGAACGCTAGGGGGTCAGCTCCTTTCTGGGGGCCTTGGAGGTCAGGGATGGTGGCGCGGTATTTCGGGAATCAGCGTGGCGGAACCGTGCTTTCAGCCGTGAGACATCCGGAAGCTGCTTTGGCGCTGGGCAGGCCCGAGGGGCTCCTGGGGTGCGGCTGCTACCCCCATGGGCACGCTGCACGGCTCTCGTTCCTCCCGAGCAGCTGGGAAGGTGGACGGTTTGGCCTTCGGAGATCTAACGATGCGTTGGGAAGATCGGATTGCTATTTAGCAAATGGGCGGGGAGAGGAAGGAGGAATGTCTCTTAGGGCCCGGACTTTCCCACGCTCTGCCTGGTGCAGCGAAAACGGCATAAGATGGAGTCAAAAAGCCTGGGTTCGAGTCCCAGCCGTGTGAAACGAG
>VSMD01053847.1:0-47640 GCA_008750895.1 Mirza zaza
TTCACCACAAGTTGTCTCCCTGAGTAATCTCTACTTCTAGGTTAAGAAATAGTAAATAGTGTGTCCTTTTCCAAAAAGTTTCTTTCTTTTTTTTTGAGACAGAGTCTCACTCTGTTGCCCGGGCTAGAGTGCCGTGCTGTCAGCCTAGCTCACAGCAACCTCAAACTCCTGGGCTCAAGCAATCCTCCTGCCTCAGCCTCCCGAGTAGCTGGGACTACAGGCATGCGTCACCACGCCAGGCTAATTTTTTCTATATAGTTTTAGTTGGCCAATTTTTATATATGCCTGTGTGGAAGACCCAATCTATAGGTTGACCAGAATTCTCACATATGAAATGAAGTTTAGAAGGATACTGTAGCCATGAATTGGTAACAGAGCATTCAAAATTTATCCATCAGGCTGTGCCAGGTGGCTCACGCCTGTAATCCTAGCCTTTTGGGAGGCCTAGGCAGTAGGATCACTTGAAGCCAGGAGTTTGAGACCAGCCTGAGCAAGAGCAAGAATCAGTCTCTACAAAAAGTAGAAAAATTAGCCGGGCATGGTGGCGCATGCCTGTAGTCCCAGCTACTCAGGAGACTGAGGCAGGAGGATCACTTGAGCCCAGGAGTTTGAGGTTGCTGGGCTCAAATTAGCACATTTAAGGTAGGCTAACATTTTTTTCTATTTTCAGTAGAGACAGTCTAGCTCTTGCTCAGGCTGGTTTTGAACTCCTGACCTCGGGCAATCCTCCCTCCTTGGCCTCCCAGAGGGCTAGGATTACAGGCGTGAGCTACCAATTTTACAAAGGCTAAATCTGAGCTTCTCAGGGGGTAGATTCCCCATCCTCATGCGGTGTGAGGTGGAGCTGGGATCCGACCGATGGCTTGTGGCACTCGGAAGCCCCTGTCCCTGCCTTTCCCGCCTTCCACCTGCTCTGCTCCGAATCCGAGGCAGACAGAATGCAGTGCCTTGTTCTCTGTCACAGCTCCACGGCAGCCAGCCCAGTCTTCATCTGAGGCGATGGCACAGGCGAAGTCTTCGTTGCGATTTTGGATTTTATGCAGCGTAACGCACGCACTTGGTATGCAGAGATAATTGGTTCTGGAATATTCCCTGGAGGACCCGGGTCGCTTTGTCTTACTCCTGTATATGGATAAGTGCCCTGAACAAGGCTGCCGACTTCATTAGACCGAGGGGTGATCTGGGCATATATGGAAATAAGAAAGACAGTTGTCCGTTCATTTTAACCTGAGCCACCCAGTCTTTGCAAATCAAGCAACATCAGGACTGGGACAATGCAGATTATTGATAAATATATTTTTTTGTGCATCTAAGTGCATGGGATGTGCCAGGCAAAGAGGGATACAGAGAAATGGCACCGGCACCTTTCCAAGAAATTGGCGCGGCAGAGCGGGTCCCTAATATTGCAAAGACGACACAAAGCAAAGTGCACCATTCAGCACCGTGGGATGTACGTGCAGGTCACAGGCATGGAGCGGGCCGGGCGCAGTGGCTCACGCCTGTGATCCTAGCACTCTGGGAGGTCGAGGTTGGGAGGATCGCTAAAGGTCAGGAGTTCAAAACCAGACTGAGCAAGAGCGAGACCCCGTCTCTACTAAAAATAGAAAGAAAATTAATTGGTCAACTAAAAATATATAGAAAAACTTAGCCGGGCGTGGTGGCGCGTGCCTGTAGTCCCAGCTACTCGGGAGGCTGAGGCAGGAGGATCGCTTAAGCCCAGGAGTTTGAGGTTGCTGTGAGCTAGGCTGACACCACGGCACTCTAGCCCGGGCAACAGAGTGAGACTCTCAAAAAAAAAAGTTAAAAAATTTTAAAAAAATAAAACAACAAGCATGGAGAGAACGTGGCCAGGACAGGGTGTCATCTGACACCGGGGCCATCCAGACAGATGGCAGGGAGGAAGATGGCATATTTAACACACTGTAATTTCTCCTTGTACCACTTCCCTTCATCCTAATTTCCCAACCCGGGGAGTTAAACCATCGTATTGCCAAGTCCCAAGCAAGAGACTTCCTGACTCTGGCCCAACCTGTGAAAGAAACGGGTTAATCTTATTTCGTTTTCTCCAAAATGCAAAAGAGCAAGTCTTTACTTGGAGGCTCAGTGTGAAAATTCAGCCTTGTCGGAAACATCAAAACCTCTCACACGATCTTCCCTCCTTTTGCCATCACATTTTTTTTTTTCCCTCAACATACCGAGGTGTATTGCGTGAATTGCTCTTGTCTTCCGGTGACATAAACCTCAAGTTGCCTCACAGGAAAGACATTATGACAACAGAGCAGCTCTCTAGGGGGGTTGCATAGACCTCGCTCCTCTCTGTCTGTTTGTGTAACCATAATGACGTCAGAATTTCCCTGCGGGCGGAGGATGCACAAGTTGGGCGAGGGAGTCGCATAGAGCCAGAATTTTAATTTTGCATCGCGTGGAATTCAGTGTCTGGACGGTTCGCCTGGAGGTCGTGTTTTTAAGAGGCGGCAGCTCCACCCTTAGGACGCTATCTGTGTGTAGCAGCCTCCCTACGCCACCCCGCTCTTACCTTCTGGCGTTCCCTCCTTCCTCTCTCTTTTTTCTCTTTTTTTGCCTTAACACTTACCACCTTCTAACACACTGGATCATTGACTTGTTTATTAGGTTTATCGATCGTTTTCCGTTTCTGCCTTGCCAGAAAGTCTGTTCCACGCGGGCAGAGATCTTCGTACATCCCATCCTCTGATGCCATCCAAAGAGCCTCACGCACAAGCACTCCTGTATACAGTAGGTGTTGCATAAATATTTACTGAATGAATAAGTGACTCTTGCTTTTATCCTGGGAGACACGTAAATTCCTGTGTGTAAACAGTAAAATTGATTAGTTGCATTAAGTGGTTATCTGGGAAGCGGTCTCTGCGTGGTACAGCAGCAGCCTCAGAAATCCTCCCCAAGAGGTTATCGGGAGAACAGTTTTACGTTCATACCGTGGACACCTGTCCCCTGCAGATTGGATTAAAACCACGGCAAGGGTGGCCCTTCCTTTTAATTTGTCTTTAGAGGTGATGCTCATGTTCTGGTTGAGGTGAGTCCGAAGTTCTACAGGAAGTTACAGACTCACGCTGGTAATTGCCCAAAGAAGCAATGAGCAGGGTGAGAAAGAGGATATGTTGCCCACAGTTTGACCTGGATAAGATCTGCAGTGACCCACTGGCATGGAGATACGATGGTGACAACATTTGCGTCTCCCTGGAAACCCTCCATTTATGATGTCTCCTGCTTATCAGATTCCTCATTCGACGGTGTTTTTCTTTGACATAGTTTTGCTTTCAAACCCAGTCGGTAAATATGTAATTCAGTTGTTCCACATTTTGAGAATGGACTGAAATTGAGGCATAAAATGTGGAAAAATCAATGGTGCCAACATCAAGGGTTTCATGGGATTCCTCATTCACACTGGAAGGAAAAAGTGCAGGCAATCCCTAGAACTTCTTTAATTTAATTTAAGAGAGTTTTTTTTTTTTTTTTTTTTTTATCACTTCATCAGTTTTCTGTGTTTTTATACATATGCACTATCTTCACTTAAAGACTGCATTTTCACTGGGTACGTGCCATATGGTGGTGTTTTCGTTGCCTTGGTTACATTTAGCCATGGAGATTAAAGAAGGAAGAACCAATTCAGATCATGTTTTAAACTGTAACTGGAACCCTTCTTATTTTTAGGACAGAAACATGTGAAAGTTCTACATTGGCTTTTGTTTCTGGTTTATGGTCTTGGAAAATTCTAATAGCTTGACCATGTTTCATAGAAGGGTTTAAAAAATATCGAACTAAAATTATATATATTTTGAATTTTTTTTCCTACAATGGCTAAAAGTTTCAGCCAAGTTAAAAAATAAAAACATTTCTAGCAAGTAATAGAGTCTTTTATTCATTTTTGAAAAAACTTCTACTGGTAACTTTCTCTGAGATAAAATACTTTATTGAAACAACACAATGATGGAAAATTTGCTTGAACCTCAGAATGGTAAAGAAATAGATCTGAGTGTGGCCACTCGTAACAGTTTACCGCAAGGTATTTTTGTGATCATGAGGCTATTGCTATAATAGCATAAATATTATAATGGTACAATCTTTTTCAAACATTTCTTAACCCCCCACCAAAGGAAAATATGATGATTTTTTTATTCCTGACATATAGGAAAAACATTGAATTTTGTATATTTATTTTGCAACTGGCTACCTTAATGAACTCTGTCATCACTATTTTTGTCAGTTTTAAATGCACAGTTTCCTCACATTTTAGTGTCTCTGAAATCAAGACATGGTTTATAATCAGTGTCAGAAACAATATGCTCCCTATAGCTGTCATTGGAAGAGGTAAGTCCTATCAGACCTTCCATGGCTGGGACCTCACTTTCATCTGGGCATAGAAGCCATCAGTTTATTTGGCTGTCATGAGAGGTAGTTGCATGGGTAGCACTGGATGCAGTTGAAATTTAAATTAAATTTGGATGGAGCATTGTCACTCGTCTATAAAATGATTACGCATAATAAAACATGGAGACAAAAATTTATTGTATGTACAGACAGGGCTCCTACATGCCCGTTTAATGTGGTACTGATTTTTATATACCTCCAATAGATCATACCATTGTTAAATTCAGAGAGGTGGTTGTAACAGATTCATGGATCATGACAGACTGTGTCTGTCTAAAGTTTCCATATGTCTTTTCCAGGAAAAAGTTAACTTTTGTCCTTATGCAATTTAAGTAAGAAAATTAGATAAATCTACTACGTTGATCAAACTGGAAGTATAGACAAACTCCAAACTTTTCTATCGTTCTTGAAATTACACTGTCAACCTCAAAGGTTAAGACTGCAGGTTACCAAAGCCAACAAGTCCCCAGGAAGATATGAATCATTGCCAAAGACCAAACATCATTCAGAAGAATCTCCAGACTGTCAAATGAAGATCACTTAAACTCAATATTGATTATTATGCCTTGCAGAGAAAGGCAGTACATAATTGCATGGATGAAAAAATTGTTATTAGCACTTAGGGGAAGAGGAATTTAAAGTTATTTGTGTTTTATTTTTTTCTATAAATTCCTATTATTAAAATGATTTTAAATATTTAAATTGATTACATCTTGGAATCATGGAACTGCAGTAGTTTTAATAGTTTTCTGATTTGCTCTCTTTGGCTCTCAAGGTAGCTTGTCCCACCTGCACCAGCGAAGATGCAGCCTTGTAGAGTCAGAACACCTGTGTTTGAATCCTCACTCCGACACCCATTGCTCTATGATTATAAGCAATTGATGTTTGTTTTGATGTAGAATTTGTCCTCCTGTTAACTGGTGCTGATAATACTTGCACCTTGGGTTGTCATAAGGGCAAATGGGTCGACATAGGCAAAGCACTTGTCACACAATGTGCACCCAGTAATCGCTGAAAATTTTATATTATCTTTATCTACCCTGGATTTTCAGGGCTCTTTTAGCTTCAAGAAACAGAGACTGATTATCAACTATTAAAAGACTACAGAAAGATCTCATAGGAATCTAATGACCGGAAGCCAAGTAGAAATATTTCCCATGGAAAGTAGGAAGCATTGAGTGAGGGCAGCTTGCTGGGAAGGGTGTTCCCACTCTGTCTCTCCTTCTTAGCTCCTCCCACTTCCCCGTCACCCTCTGCCCTTAGTGAACAAACTCAGCTCTGTTTTCCTGAGAAGCAAATATGATCGGCCATTCATTTTGTGAACCGAGCCACATAAATTCCATGTTGCTGGTCAGGCTGTGGGTGGCCACTCCTGAGGAAGACATCCAATACACCTGATCAATAAACTACAGTGGGGCCAGGGTTGGGCTGCGTCAGGGTATCAGGAGGGGAATGTCTTATAAAAAGAGATGTAGATTTAGAGTATCTTCTTTCTAGCATTTGCATTTAATTTTTCTTGTCTTATTACATTTACTACAATCGCAAAGTGATGTTGAATGATGGTAGGAAGTGCATGCTCTAGAGACAAACTTTCCCTAGTCTACAAATAGACATAGAACGCCTCCCTTGTGGTCAGGAACAACCAGGTCGGCTGGATTTCTTAGCTCCCTCTCTGGGATGGTTGTACAAACACTACAATGATTTTCCCTCACTAATTCTTCCTTTTTTAGTTCCCATGATGCCCGCCCCTCTTTTCATTAGTTAAGTATTTCACCAGTTACATGAATGCCATTCCTTAGACTGCCAGTTTTGTGATTATTTATATCAGTACATTTTATTAGAGTTTTCAAAGCTAAATCTTTCCTCTTCAGACGTGTGAGAAGCTAACCTCAGGTAAATTTTACAGGTAACTAATCTCATTTTATATTTTGTGTGTGATCTCAACCCAGGACAACGGTCAGAGCTGAGCTGCCCCAAGCCTGTCCAACACCCCATGTCTGTACCACCCATGCTCAGGGGCTAGGAGCTAGCACCAGGCACTAAGGATGCCAATCCCACTCTGCCCTCAGTCACTGGGTTCTCCTAACAACATCCTCTGTGGTCCAAAAGGCACAGTTTCTTGCATTTGTGGTGTTCGTGTTGCTTCAAAATTAAAAGTTCAGCAGCCACAGCCATGTAGACACAATTCTTAGTCCATCTTCCTTCTCCCTATTAAATGCCACTGGTTTTCCAAATACGATGCCATTGGCAAACCCCAGCTTTCTGCCAAGGGAAGAAACCCAAGATATATCCTGCACTTCAAAAAGACTCTAATGAGTGAGCCAAGTAAAAATTGAGCCCAATAATTATATCATTCTCTTTGTTTAACGTTTGCTATAAATATTTTATATTACACACTTTTATGAGCTTATATCTAAAGTATGAAACCAAAATTACTTCAGTTTTAAAAGAAGAAAATGTTACAGGTATTCTTCAAAGTCACACCAAGATGCCAATGCACTGTAGAATTTCACCAGTGCGTTTAGACTAAAGTTTAAGAGAAACTGTATTTGTCTGAGTTTCCCAAATCAGGTTAGCATGTCTATTTATGACGGGCAGTTCCTGTCATATAATGCGATTACATGGGCTTTATCAGAAGTGACACATTGAATGATTTACACGCTGTGTCAGCCGGCAAGATGCAAAAGCGGATAATTTCCTGTAATTACTTTTAAAAGAATTTTGAAAATGGATTTCAAATACATAGTATGGAACTTGTAATTTGAAGTCATTTTTGAACATCATTCCAAGACATTCCTGGGAATGGAATAATCAGAGATGCAGTATGTTAATGTAATGAGTCAAAAAAATTAAGGATACACATTGTTTTTTTGCGGCATCTTCTGATGGGGCACAACTTTGAAACTGCTCGACCCTCGCCTGGCAGAGAAAGGTGTTGCTGTGTTTTGAGTTATGGTCGTGCCATTGTTCATGCTAACCTTGAATTATTTGTGTCTCTTGCTTTGGAATCACCTCTCTGCTCATTTTCTACCCAAATCGTTTCTCCCTTTCACAGCCAAGAAAAAGGTGTTATTGACCAGAAACCTTTTCTGACTGTTTGCCTCCACCCATCCCTGTCTTTTTAATACGTCCTCAGCCCCTGGGCCCTGCGCCAGCCTGTTTCTGAGGGGCCCCTCTGAGTCAGCGTGACCCACCCCGGCCTGCCCGGCTCGCCCCGGAGAACCACGGGTTTCCCACGCTCCGATATCATGCCCTGCCCTAACACAGAACGGCTTGTCCCAGCCTGTTCTGAATTTTCTCAGTCCTCCTCCCTTTCGACCTGGAGAATCATCTCATTTTAGTGGTTCATCTCTCCCCGGGCCTGACAGGCATTCGGCACGGCAAGAGGAGAGAGCAACAGGGCTTCCCAATCCTTCAGTCACGTGGGCCTGGGTGTAGACCTCCGATTGTAGCAAAGTTAAACATTTATTCATCGATAAAATCCGTAGACTCCATTTACCAACTTTTCTTTCTTTCCTTCAATGACACTTGCCTTGTAGGGCTTTTAAAACTCATGTATAAAGTTGGAAATATATTCAGCTCTGCTTTCTTTCTTGGAGATGGACGGCCACATTACTGCTTGTCTGTCACGTGTGAGTTGGGCTACTAAGAAGGAAGAGGCACCTCGTACAGATTCCGAACGGGGGTGTTTCCTTCAGAGGAAATCGCAACGCCAACCCCTGAATTCCTCCTGGAAGCAATCAGCTGACTTTGCAAGGGTTATGAAATAGCTTACCTTTCAGCGAGGGGAACAAGACACAAGTTAATATCCTTCGAGACATTTGCCCAAAGAAAGCGAATGAAGCTTAAGTGTGTGAGCGAGCAGAGGGCAGTGAAAACGACATGACATGTGGCCCCTATGGGGACTGGCTGAGTCTACTCGCTCCCTAAGGGCAACACCAGGTCCCTCTGTTTGCTGCGCTTATCTGCATGTAAGGCTGGGCTCGGGGGCGGGAGTCAAACCGTGAAGCATTACAGTGTCTTGAAAACAGCAGACTCCTTCTTAGCCTATAAAGTATCAATATACATTGGAAGATCCCTTCTTTTTACTTTGCCTCATCCATGGAGTCTAAAAAGAGAATCTATTAATATAGTAATAAGAGAAACTGTGTTAGAATACATTAGAAATGCATTTTCTGGACGATACAGTCCAATTTTTAAGTTATCTATGGGGAGGTACAATTCAGTTCATATTTTAGATATCTTTGCTCCAATGTGGCACCACAAGCCTACCCTGCCCAGATGTAGATGTTAGGCCATGCAACAATTAGTACTATTGGGAAGACTGTTGAAAGGGTTTTTATCATCATTATTATTATTATTTTCTGTTTTGTTTTTTGTTTTGAGACAGAGTCTCACGCTGTTGCCCGGGCTAGAATGCCTTGGTGTCAGCCTAGCTCACAGCAACCTCAAACTCCTGAGCTCAACTAATCCTCCTGCCTCAGCCTCCCGAGTAACTTGTACTACAGGCATGTGCCACCATGCCCAGCTAATTTTTTCTATATATTTTTAGTTGGCCAATTAATTTCTTTCTATTTTTAGTAGAGATGGGGTCTCAGTATTGCTCAGGCTGGTTTCGAACTCCTGACCTTGAGTGATCCTCCCGCCTCAGCCTCTCAGAGTGCTAGGATGACAGGCGTGAGCCACCACGTCCGGCCTGTTGAAAGGTTTTATGAGTTGATATGCATTTAGTTTGCACCCTTCCTGCTGCAATAGATAGGACACTAATGCACAAGACAGATGTCTAAAACATCACTGAGTACCATGAAGCGTGTTTGGATCACCAAGAAAAGAGACGTAGTTATGGATTCGGTTCCACAGCAAGGGCTTCGTGCAGAAGTGGAACCGGGCTTAGACCCTGAGGATGGGGGTGGAATTTAGAAAGGTTTACCAGGATGGTGAAGAATTTAGTACTACTTAGGTTACACATTCTGTCTTAAGAAGTGGACTCATCAAGATCGAAAACAAATGTCTTTCTTTTTTTTTTTTTTTTTTCATGTAATGATTGAAGGAACAATACTTGGCTTTGTTTTGACATTTTTTTCCTTTTAAGTCATTTGCACCTGGATAGTTTTCAGGGATTGGGTGATTCAAAAGTTTACTGGCGAGAAACGAGCAAACATACGTACATGTTCATAAACCTCAGAAGATAGCCTCGGCACCTCGGACTGTTTATTGTTTTCAGTCGGAGGAAAAAGTGGTTAGGATGTCGCAATCTGCGACAGTGGGTATGAGTCCCCCGTGCGGCTGGCGCATCACCAGTGGTTACTGTTGATGAGCGTGGTTCACTTTGCAGCTCCTACGTGATGACAGTTTCACTCATCCGCACCGCAAACGGGGACCGCGTGATGCACAACTGTGTTTTCACCTTTCAGTCTGTCCTTGGGGCTGAGAGACCGCTTGGCCAGGACAGCTGGAAGCAGGAGGAACAGGAACCCTGGCGCTGAGACGATGTCTTATTTTCATTTAACATTCCAGATTCCGGCAGGGTTTTACTGGCTCTGTCTGGGAGCAGAGGAAAGGTCATTCTGGAAGAATAGTTGCAGATTCTCATGTAATTCTTAAATGTGCGGTCTCTGTGTTTGGTGAAAGAGAGAAAAGCCACCCTGTCAGCATATGGCCCTGACAAGTATTAAATTAAGCAAGCTTTTGTTGGCACTGCTAGGAAGAAGAAGAAGAAGAAGAAGCAAAAAAAAAAAAAAAAAAGAAACATGCTAAAGATGGAAAAGTCTGCTGTGGCATAAAAATCTCTTTTGTCCTTTGGGAATTTAAATGATACGCACTCATAACCGATTTTTATTCACTTTTTATCGATTTAATCATTTTTATCGAGTGCTAACACAGACACTTTCAAACACATTAGGGAGGCAATACGCTTAATGGTTAAAAAGAACATTGGCTCAGAACATTGAGACATGGTTTAAATCCACTCTCCCATTGCTCGAAGGTATAACCTTGAACAAATTTCCTAAACTCAGGTTCTCCTTTTCCCCATCTGAAGCACGAGACAATAATATTATCTATCTCAGAAGGCTGCTTTGGAGACAGTATTTAATATTTGCACGTAATGCCAAGAAGAATACCGGTGGGTCTCCACACGTATCAGGACAGGATGTAGATGTGTTTCTTTTCAAACACAACCAGGAGCTCTTTCTCTTCTTTTCTCACTGGGAGGAGGACAGGGGGATGGCAGGGAAGCCCCAGGCAGCACAGAGGTCTAGAAGCCATCATTGCCTTCATTCACATGGACTAGGACATCTTGAGTCCTGGCGATGAAATTTGACTGCAGCTTCTCAGAAACCACAGACGGATGACGCTAAGGTCTCTCTTTTTGATTTTCTGTCCTCGTTCTTTGCAAAGAACAGACATCTCTTGGCTCACGGTTCAGGAGGCTGGGAGGTCCAAGGGCATGGCGCGTGGCGGTGGCCTTATTACTGCATCCTCTCATGGCGGAAGGGCAGAGAGAGGGTTCCGAGAGAGAGCAAGGAGGGGCTGACCTTGTCCTTTTGTACATAACCCGCTCCTGTGATCACAGGCCCACTCCTGCAACAGCGGCAGGTGTACGTTCATGGAGACGATGCCCCCCCCCATCCAAACCCCTCCCACTGGGCCCCCCGCCTGCCGACACCGCTTTATTGCAACACACGAGCTTCAAGGGAAACATTCAAAACAGCAGATCTTATGAGATTCTCTGCTCAGCTGGGGTTCAGCAGAGAATGCTCCCTAATTTCTATCGGATTTAGGTTGCAGGGGAAATACATGTGAAGGAGATCTAACTTTGTTCCCCTTGTCACTGGCTTCGATATCACCTAAATATCCTGTTTCAGCATTGCCACCAAGGCAAGGTTTTAGAATTCAGTCCATTGAGGGCACATAATTTTCACTTGTGCTTCATCATGCTCACTTGTAGTGGATGTCTTTATATTAATGATGATTTACCTGGGAACATACTGATGAGCATGTTCGTAAGAAAGCAAAAAGAATTAAATACGTGAGCCAAAAATGTGGATTTGTTAGTTAGATAGGAGTCATACTGAATCACGGCCACATAGCAGTCCTCTACTCGAAGCTGAAGTCATGTTGTTAGCGATTCTCAGCTGATTGGATTAAGATCTACTTTAAGAAAATGAAATACAATAACCCGGCCAGTCAAGGCAGGGATCTGAAGCTATGAACGCAAATCCCTTCTGAGTTTTTTCCTGTTCATTCCAGGCGATATTCACCTCTCAGCTCTGCACACAATTTCTGAAAGTATTTTCCACAATGTAAAATTAGAACCTGTTCTCTGTGCTCAGAATTCACCAGATCATGATATACTATTTTATGTACTAATTATTTCATATTTCTATTTTAGGCATGTGAACCGTCTCCCTCCAAATGTATCCTCAGATAATTATGAACAGAATTCCAGGTGACATGGGACACCTATGTGCTTGCCACGTGACAAAAAGTCACATGACTTTCAGAATTTAACTTGATAATTTGAAATTCTTAAACACAAGTCACTTTATTATAAAGAAATTTTTATTTATATAGCTATGTTGAACAAAGCTAAAAGTATTTTTCCTGTTAATGACTTTGTGACTTCAAGGCTCAAACCATTTATTGAATATAATTTTCTAAAATATGTTAAAAAGTTTTCTTTAAATGACGGGCTTGAACAGATTTTAAACTTTTTTTGATGACCTACTTGGTCATTATTTATAAACTTTTTTATTATCTGTATAACATGATTTATGATTTTTTTTCTCTATCTATGCCTCCTGTGATTAACTATTAATAGAAAACATCACATTTCATCCTAAGGGTTCTCCTCGCATACTTACTTTAATCTCAAACAGCTTTCCTAAATTGCTGCTTCTAATCTGCTGTTAAGTTAAAAAAAAAAAAAACTAAGTAATAACAATAGCATCTACCTTACAGGAGTGTCATGAAAATTGTACACAATATTTGCACATTATGACAGAAGTCCTTTGTTTAACCAATTATTTGTTGGACTCAAATAGTACCTGGTAGGTACTATAAAAGTTGTTACTTCTTCAAAGAAATTTTTTATCTTTTAAAGTCAATTGGTTTATTTTTCTTCCGTGTCTATTGTAACTATACAAACAAGAGGAAAAGGTGTTACTCAGTTAAAAAGCAATTTATTTGTAGTGAAAACGGAGCACTGAATCTAGTTAAGAAGAATAGAAAGTGAAATTATTGATTACAACATAGGAATTAATTTCACTTAATTCATTAACTAAAATGAATTAAAAGTTAACACACTAAAATCAAAAGAATCTGAATAACGTCTGGCCTTTAATTAAAAAATCGAATGGATTTCTTTGTTTAAACCATTTGTTTTGCTAATTAGCCAGACAAAGGTAATAATTAGAGACTTAAACTAATTAAGAAAAAAAGTTTAAAAGTCACAGAAAAGCAAATATTTAAAATGGTTTTAATGACCAAAGGTGAAAAAGTACACTCCAATTATCGTGCTCACTTATTGTTGGTGTCTGTGTAAATTGGCACAACTCCTCTGGAAAACCAATTTGAGCCATGAAAGTAAATATCTTCTTTGACTCAGTAATCCTATTTCTGGGAATTGGTCCAAAGAAAATAATTTAAATGGAGGCAAAATCTACGTGAACAAAAAAAAATAACTATTTATCGTATCATGTTATTTTACAAGTAAAACCCAAGAAGATGGTAAATATACACAATCAGAAAATAAATAAGTAGGTGAAGAGGCAGCTACTGAGTGGAATATTATGCTGTCATCAAAAAGGGAAGGCGTTCACTGCAGAATGCTGTGGGAGGGTTGGGTGCATCATCAAGTTCAAAAGGGTGGGCAAATCTTCCCTCTCCTCCCTAAAATCCCACGAAGGTGTTGGTGAAAAGGTACAAAGAAATCCATTCATGAAAGTGTAGGTTGCTCTATTTTATAGAAGCATTGCCTTCTTGAATTTCTCTAAGGATAGGAATTGGGGACGACTTTAAATCTCCTCTGTTCCCTTAATATTTCGTATTATTTTCTCCTCTCTGCGATTTCAGCGGGGGAAGCTCCTGGTGTTCCAACAGGGAGATCCCACGGCAGGTCAGAAACATCAGTGAGTATCTAGACCGTTGGAAACTTTTGGCGTCATTTACAATGTAAACGATGATTGTAATTTAAGTCAGAGCTACCCAAAGTCTGAAACGTGTGTAGGAAACGGCAGGAGAGGACGCACAAGCCACTCTCTCCACTGAGTGTGCACGGGGAACCCTCGTCTGCTTAATAAAGGGCTAGGAGAGGGAGCGGGAGGCGGGCAGAGATCAGCATCACTGTCTGCAGAGCTGTTGGTGGAGCTGTGGAGGCCGCTTCACACACACGCGCACACACACGCACATGCACACAGACGCATGCACACATACATGCACACATATGCAAGACACATGTGCGTGGATACATGCACACATGCACACACGCACACATGCATACATGCACACATGCATACACACATGAACACACACAACACATGCACTCACACATGCACATGCATGCACACACAACACATACACATGCATACACATGCATACACGAAACACACATGCACTCGCACATGCACACACACACACACAGCCTCTTGTGGCAGCACTTTCCTTAGGGGCGAATATAATTCCGTGCACCTGCTAAACACGGGAACAGTCCGGGTTGGCCCTTGTCAGCGCTGGTGCCGGAGCCACACCTCACTCATCCTGCCCGGCGCGTGGGGTCCCGTGTGCTTCCCACACGGGCGTCTCAGGCTGGAACTTGCCGGTCGCTACAGCGTACCGCGTGCAGAAGGAATGGTCCTTCACCCATCGAGACGACGAGCAGCAGCCCAGGGGACCACAGAGCAGGAGTACCGGGGGCTGCCCCTGGCTAAAATCACCAAGATGAGAAAATACTACAGAATATTAAGGGAACAGAAGAAATTTAAAAATCATCCCCAACTAATATCCTTAGAGAAATTCAAGAAGACAACGCTTCTATAAAATAAAGCAAACTACACTTTAAAAAATTTTTTAATTCCAAAAGAATTCTTGGATTTTTTTTAAATTTAAAAGCAATAATAGTTCATATCTTTTTTAAAAATCTCTAACCCATTAGCATTAGGATTGATTCTCTTTTCCTTTTTTTTTTTTGTATTTAACAGGCTATTTATTTATTTATTTATTTTAGTGATTTTAGATTTCCATAAACACTAAACAAAAGTACAGTGTTCCCATATAACTCCTCATCCCAATAGCAGAAAGATATTTGGAGAACCCAGTACACTTGGAGATTAAAAACACACTTCTAACATAACACATATTCTGCCATTCTTATTCATGCTCCTCTATAAGTAAGGAAGAAATCCCAGGAGAACTAAAATAAAATGAAAATATGACTGGCCAAAATTTGTAGAATGCAGGGAAGGCAGCTCACAGAAGAGAGTTTGCAGCACTGAATGCCTATGTTAAAAAAAAAAAAAAAGAGATCTAAAATCAATACTCTAATTTCCACTGTAGGAAATTAGGAAACGAGGAACAAATTAAATCCGAAGTAAGCAGAAGAAAAGGAATAATACAATTAGAGCAGAAATCAATGGAACTGATAACACAAAATCAACAGAGAAAAATCAGTCAAATTAAATCCGGTTCTTTGAAAAATGAAAGACAATTGATATGACAAACTTTCTAGTCAGGGATGACTAAGAAGAAAGGGAAAAGATTCAAGTGGTGACATCAGAAATGAAAGAGAGCCACCGCTACTGATGTGGGTCGCGAGGAGCCAAGGTTCATACCTGGGCGGACGCAAGTTGCATGAGAGTCCCTGTGCCCTGGAGCAGGGTCTAGAGGTGGAAGAGCTCTCGGAGGTCACAGGTCCCCATAGTCAATGCAAGTGGCAGCCCCAAGACAGGTCACCAAGGGCCCCACTGACAAAAATAAATGCAGGTAACACTTTTCTAAATTATAAATATATAATTGGCTTTGGTAGGGTTGTGGAATTACGAAGTTTTCCCGTTTTCCTAGATTTCTAAATTTGTGCTTTTATAACTTCATAAAAAAAAAAAAAACTTCATAATTAAAAATGGAACAGATTCTTCTAGACTTTAAAAAATAATTGACCAGAGTTAATTATCGTGTTTATAACAGCCACACCTGTTGTGTCCTGTGGTTGCCAAGAAGTATCTTAAAAATACGAAAGTGCATCTGCTTTCCTGGTTGGATAGACGCTCCAACAGTCTCCAGGACAGGACATTGCTGGGTGGAACCAGCTCCACCACGCTGAGAGATGGGGGCTGGCGGGGGGCGGGTTGGTCCCTGGGGCGGGGGGGGGGGGATCTTTAGCACCAGTGTGGGGAATGAAACGCCTCCTCTCTTCCCTTTTCGGCCACCGTGACTATCAGGATGGTAGTTAGGGACATCGTCCAATCCTTTTTCTCTGCATGCCGAATATGCGTCGGATCATATATTATTAGACTAACATCTCTTGATCATCAGAAAGATAAAGAGGCATCAGCAAACGAGCCTAATTTGCACCTTTCTCTTGGGCTCTGGTAGAGTTTTCAAAAGGAGATTTAAATATATATATATTTATGTATAAATATATAATTTAAATATATATATGGTCTTGAATATAGATTTAAATATATATATAGTCTTTATATACATAGTCTTTAATATATATATTAAATATATATTGTTTATATAGAGAGTATTTAAATATAGATTTAAATATATATAGTCTATATATATAGTCTTTAATATATATTAAATATATATATTATTTATATACAGTCTTTAAATATAGATTTAAATATATATAGTCTTTAATATACATATTAAATATATATTATTTATATATAGTGTTTAAATATAGTATTATAGTCTTTAATATATATTAAATATATATTATTTATATATAGTGTTTAAATATAGATTTAAATATATATAGTCTTTATATATAGTCTTTAATATACATATTAAATATATATATTATTTATATATAGTCTTTAAATATAGATTTAAATATATATAGTCTTTATATATAGTCTTTAATATATATATTAAATATATATATTATTTACATATATAGTCTTTAAATATAGATTTAAATATATATATATATAGTCTCGCAATAAAATAAGATAGTACTTGCCCACTGGAAAGGCGTTTTGAGACTCGTGGTCCGTGTGTTTTACGAACCATCAGTGCGAGACTAGGCAAGAGACTTAAACAGCTCACTCCTGGAGGGAAGATGAAAAGCTTGGGCGGCTCTCCGAGGAACCTACCAGTTGTGAAGTTCTGCAAGGCCCCGAATCTGGAGGAGGATGTGAGTTCCTCCTCCTCGTAGCCGCAGGACTCACACCTCATCCCCTTGATGCTGTCCCGGGGGGGTGGGGGGGCTGACCTCTGGGAGGACGGACCTGCCTCTCTGGCCACCGCCCACCGCCCAGCACCTTCTCCCAACGCCACTCCTGGGGCCAGCGGGAGAGGCAGAAGGGACAGAGGTCAGCCCGCCGTCATGGCCAGGCCGGTGTCCTGACTGCCCAGTCACCCGCACCTCCTCGCTGAGCTCCACCCACGAGACGGGTTGTTTTAGATCTGGTGAAACGTGCCACGCCAACAGAGTACATCAGATTTCTTTAGCTCGCCTCTGAGATGATGTCTGTGAAAATGCTCTATTAGCTGCAAGCTTCCAGACAGATGCATGCCATTATTATTACTACGATTAAAACCGCCAGCTTACTGTTAACCAATCTATGTGCCCCGTATTAGCCGTAAGGTAATGATTGTGTATATATTCATCCCAGCCCACTCTATAGGAAAATCTGAAAATATATTTTACCGTGTTACAGATAAACGTGAAACTGCTTACCTTAGCATTCGAGAATTGGCAATTCACTTGAGGATAGTTTCTCATAGAAATATTGAAGTGGAATTGAATAGCCTGGGATGTTTTATATTTTCCAGATTAAAAAGGTAAATACACGTGCTCTGCTTGTCCTATTGCTTCCTCCCCACACCTGGTCTCTCTCTTTCTCTACCAAAAGAAAGTGTTGCATCTCATAGCCAAGAAAGTAAGCTGGCGTTTCTCTCTAACCGCACGTTCCTGGGAGTAACTTGAATGGCCCCTCGGTATGTATTGATAAGGAGCTGTGACAATATTAAGTAATTGGATTGAAGAGAAGAGTTCGTTTCCGCTTCATATAATAATGGAATCTGTCCTTCGTCTTCATGTTCAAAATGCTCATACTATTTGACGAACTCTCTGATAAAAACAATAGTAATAATAAAAACCAGTAATATAAGGGCTGTCCGGAAAGTATCCAGCCGTGTAACATGAAGAATGAAGGCATTTATGGCTGGATACTTTCCAGACAGCCCTCACGTGTCAATCATTTGACTTAATGATTCAACAAAAATCAAATGCAGAGATGTGCTTGGTGCTGTGGCTGTATTTTTAGTGCAGGGCAGGTCTTGGGGCAGGAGCACATCCCAGCATGAGACAAGCCCTTTCGACACGGCCCTGGGGGGTGGCGGTGAGCAGGTGCGCCCCTCCTAGCTGGGCCGTGGGGAGCGGGGCGGAGGCGTGACCCAGGCTGGGACCCCACGCCAACCCCCCCACTCACCGTCCTGCATGTGACACTGGCAGACCATCTGCCCTCTTGGAACCTCATATCCAAAATGTGTGTGTTGTTAAAAGGAACTGAGATGATATGTGCAAAGTTCCTGGGGAGAGGCGTCCAATAAATGTCAATCTCCCCCACCCTGACCAGCCCCAATACTGTTTTTGCTGATCATTGAAAGAGCAGAAATACACAGAAAGTGCTCAGAGCTCACAGTACACTGTTTTCAAGCAACTTCTTTCTGATACTTTAAAACGCCATTTATATTTATTAATAATTGAAAAAGATTACAATTATACACATACACACATATATATTTATATATTAAATACTCTATTCGAAAAACATTATTAACTGTCTTTATATTTTCATATGGGGAAAATAGACAAAATAGTTAGACTAAATAGACAAAATAGTTTAAATACACAAAACTTCAGAAATTTTATTTAATCAATCTTTACTTTTTTTTTTTTTTTCAGTTATTAGTCTGAAAGAACGATTTTTCCCTATGTTGAAACAGGAGTGAACATTGTTGAGGAGTAAATTTGCCCTGGAGAGCACAAAGCAATCGCAGGGCGTTTCCGAAGTGAGCATTGAACTTGCACTCAGGGTCTTGTCAGCCGAACACCTTCCTTCTCTTACTCCAGCTGGCCCACGTTTCCCACACCCCGGATCCCAGGGCCAGTTTTTCCACTGGCGCCTCTTCCCTCTGCCCCTTCCTGTCTCCTCCCCGCCTTGCATTTAATGTTGCTGCCGCAGCATTGGATTCCCATAACCTCAGGGGCTAAGCTTCAAACAGGAAGCAAATATTTGCATCCGCAAAGAAACTTGGTGCAGGAAATCTCCGCGGAATCCAGCTGACGGATGCCACATCTGCCCACAGAGAGGACTCCGGCCTCTAAATGCCATGTGTTTCAAATGCAGGAGGGGCCGGGCGTGGTGGCTCACGCCTGTCATCCTAGCTCTCTGGGAGGCCGAGGTGGGAGGATCTCTCAAGATCAGGAGTTCGAGACCAGCCTGAGCAAGAGCGAGACCCCTGTCTCTACTAAAAATAGAAAGAAATTAATTGGCCAACTAAAACTATATAGAAAAAATTAGCCGGGCATGGTGGCACATGCCTAGAGTCCCAGCTACTTGGGAGGCTGAGGCAGGAGGATCGCTTGAGCCCAGGAATTGGAGGTTGTTATGAGCCAGGCTGATGCCACGGCACTCTAGCCTGGGCAACAGAGTGAGACTCTGTCTCAAAAAAAAAAAAAAAAAAATGCAAGAGGGCAGCACACACAGGGTCTGGAGAGAGATCACGTTCTTCAGACCAAAACTGTCAAAAGTAGATTTTAAGGACAGCGTCTCTCATCTCTGTAATCAGACATTTTAGACAAACACCTATTCTCTGGGCAAGAGGGACGCTTTACCGTTGCTGTCTGAATATGGAATCCCAAGCCCCTCAAACTGTTCTAGAAAAGCCCATGGCATGGACAAGGTGGCTTTGAGTCACTCGCGGTGACATTCATGTTGGCATAAATCACTGATGCCCAAGAGAACACCTTGACTCATTTTTCTCTGGATTACTACTACTTGGAAGATACTAACAGCAAAAAAAAGAAGAAGAAAACAAAAATTCCATCTCATTAAAAATGTCTTAAATGAGAAATGTGTCAAGGAATAAAAGAGTGAGTGCATGAATTTGCAAATAAATGTTAGTTACCCGTGACTCCAAAACTGAAGATATTACACTGGAAGAGATAATAAATGAATATAGGTATATCTCACTCCGCAATTCACAAACTACGGTCCTTGGCAAAGCAATGCCTGGTTCCTATCAGAGGAGAATTAGCCCAGTGATACGCTAATGAAGCTCTGGCATAGCGGGGGACGGGGGGGGGGGCAGGGGCATGATATGTAACCCTAACAATATTTGTACTCCCATAATATGAAGGACTAAAAAAATAATAATAATAAAATAAAATGCAAATCTACAAAAAAAAACCAAAACCCTGTGTTTGAAGTATTCTAATGTCATCGACTGCCTGCCTGGCCAGAGGGAACACAAGGAGGCCATTATGCAAATGAGGACCATTCATTTTAGGGGAAGGAACTTTAGTTCCCTGGTTCAGTTTCCCCTTGGGTCCCTGTCAACGCCAGCCTCAGCACAGTGAATCCTTCAGTATCTATAAATACACCCTCAAGGCCACCAGACTCAGGTGCCCGGTTAGTATTTCCTGCTTCTGTCCAATTTAGAATTTTTAGGAAATAAGCACATGGCCTACATCACTAATATGCCAAGCTTCAACACAGGGTGGTCTCCAGCGAGGTTTCTGAAGCATTTTCCTGAGGACGCCTAATCCTACGCAAGGACACGTCGTAAACGTGCACCGTCCTGGAGACCTTCCTGTGACGGGCTAACAGGTGCTCCACGACATCGTTTCGTTCAGAAATCTTCCTCGTGTCGAAAGACGAAGTCACGACAAAGTCAGTTTCAAGGCATCAGTTGGCTTTACTGAGACGCTAGAATCGAACAAACGCTCCGTTCCTCGAAACGGAGCAGGTGTTCTAGAAAGTGGAGTGAAGGACGTTGGCTTTATGGACAGGGCAGGAAAAGGACTCGGGAAAGCAGGAACTAAGAAGAAAAGGGGAATTGTTCATTTCCAAGTTGCTTTCCTCGTTAGCCGGGGCACAGGGAGGCAGAACGATAGAGGCTGTTGTCTCTCTCTCTCTCCCGGTTTCTCCAAAAGCCAGGTAACAACCCACTTTCCGCCGGGTGAGCTTGGCTGGCTCCACTGTGAGTTCTGGTCTGATCTGTCTGGGACACAATGCAGGAGTTTGGTCCCGAACAATGGCCTCTTAGAATTCTTGCTTAACAATCTATACAGAGAGCAACACCCACCTCTGCAGATTTCACAAAGCACGCCAGCATGTTGAAGTTGCTGAGAGGGCCTCACAGAAAGAAATCTGCTTAATTGTTTTTCCTTAAAAAAATAGCATTTCCCAATACTTTTCTTTTTTTTTGGGGGGGAGGACAGAGTCTCACTCTGTTGCCCGGGCTAGAGTGCTGTGGCGTCAGCAACCTCCAACTCCTGGGCTCAAGCGATCCTCCTGCCTCAGCCTCCCGAGTAACTGGGACCACAGGCATGCGCCACCATGCCCGGCTCATTTTTTCTATACATATTTTTAGTTGGCCAATTAATTTCTTTCTATTTTTAGTAGAGACGGGGGTCTCGCTCTTGCTCAGGCTGGTCTCAAACTCTTGACCTTGAGCGATCCTCCCGCCTCGGCCTCCCAGAGTGCTAGGATTACAGGCGTGAGCCACCACACCCGGCCTCCCAATACTTTTTTTATTGTGACACCTCTCCCAGCCCCTCCTCCAGCCCCCTTGACTCAAGGGGCACCTGTCGGTCCCTTGAGGCACACAGATGTGACGTGCACTGCTCTGGATCACAAAGTTCTGCTCAGAGGGTGGTGGCATCAGCCGCATGTCGCTGGAGCAACCTTCTGCAAAGGCAGATTTGTCTGCACTTATCGGCAAGCCTGTGAACGCGTCCACTACACAGTAAAACCCCCCTTCCGTGTGCAGGAAGGGGAGAAAATCAGCAATCCATCCTGCTCTGCTACCACCCACCTGTGCCATTGTCACTTGGGGAAGCAAAGGTGCTTCACAAAGGAGAAGCCTTCGAGTGGGAGCATCATCGGCAAACTCTGTTAATGACGATGAGGTAGCAGCACTCCAACGAGGGAAGGATTGTGGATTGGATTGTGAGTCAGAAAATAGAAATAAATATCACACAGTGTGTCACTTGCAACATTTATTTTGGCACTTTGGCTGTGACACTAACCGACCCACGGGCAAAACGCGGTGGCAGATGGCAGGCAACGATGCCCCTGAGATGCGTGTCGAGTTCGCTGCACAGCGAGGTATGCAGGGTCAGACTGCCCCCCGGGAGGTCCTCCCTGTGTAATCCTCCCCCTTAAATGGGGTGAGACCTGTGACTTACTCTGACCTACGCAGGACAGCAAAGAAGACGGCACGTCCCTGTCTTGAAGGAATGGCAGTGACGTCCAGGAGGCTCCCATGATGGCACGAGATTGGGCCAGGGCAGGCGGGAAGGGGCCGTCCTGCTGCCTTGGAGAGGTGAGTTGCCACGCTGTGCACTCCTGGGTATTTGGGGACCAGGGGGGTGGACGGGCGCTAGGACGCGAGGGCGGCCTCCCGCTGATAGCCCGCGAGAAGAGAAGCCAGTGCCCTAGTCACACGGCCACAGAGAGAGAAATTCTGCAACACCTGCGTCGGCTCAGAGGCGAGCCCTCCCACACCTGAGCCTCTGGTCGAGGACACAGCCTTGGCAAGTGTTTTGGTGCCAGCAAGGCCCGGCCGAGCGCAGAGCACTCCTGGCCCCCCGGAAATGACGAGAGAAAAAAAACACGTGTTTGCTCTCAAGCTGCACAGGGTGTGGCCGGTGGTCACGCATCGGTAGCAAAACAACACTGTTTTTTATGGGGGGGAAAGCAGCCGGCATCACAAGGAAGCCTGAAAGCCAGGGCCCACCTACCTTGCATGTTCAGCGTTGTTCCATCGGCACCGTCTCTGCTGCACGCACTGGTGGTTGTGGTCGGGGCTGCTAAGGTGCCTCAGAGAGCAGAAAACCCACCTGATGTAAAAATGTCCCAGTGTTGCCTTCATCGCTGTGTCTCCCAGGTGCACTGCGGTGAAGACACCTCAGACAAAGCCGCGAGAACACTCAGAGGACGTTTCGTGCAGATCAGTAAAGAACTGTTAAACGCTTTCTCCGTAAATCCATACACGAGACTCTTTCACGTCTTCCCTTCCTCGGCTTCTAGAAAGAGTACTTAGTTACGATGTTTGCACTGAGATTTATTTTTATGCACCATTAGTGTGTCTTCTGCTAGTCTAGCAAATAGTAACAACAAGTAAGAGCCGGAGACCGTAACAGTAATTCTACTTCTGAAATACCTTTTTGTTTGTCAATGTTTCTATATCCATTTTCCGTAAGGGTCAACAGATGTATGTAATAATATCACCCCAAAGTTCCTCGTGTTTGGTCTCCAAATCCAAACAGACTTGAGACCCTTTGTTCTTACTTCGTTGAAATGTACAGCATTTCCCAACTCAGCATGTTCTGTGAACCCAACTTAGATTTTTACGAGACTTTGTTTTATGTACACTAAATGTGTCTTAACACGGACTTAATGAAAGATGTGCTAATTGATTGACAGATGGGAAAAGGCAGCAAGAATGTTGCAGTTTAGTAAAAATAAAGTTTCGCATTACTGTGTCAATATTAGGTTTTACACTAAAAGGAAAGCTAAATTTAGGAGCTCTGTTGCACACTTGTGTTGATATGAGTCATTTCCTCTCCATTAAAGCAACCAAAACCCTAACTTCCTATCTTGGGCTATAATCTGCATCAGCCAGCAGATTTCAGATCTCAATTCTGCATGTTTGAGTTCCTCAAAAAAAAAAAAAAAAATCTCAGTTTAAGTTTGTGCTTTCAGTGGAATTTTAAATAATTCCAAGAATGAGAATAGCTAACACTAAGCATCAGATATTAGTCAGAACAGTTTCACTTTCAAGCAATAAAATTAGATCGTAGTTAAAATTTGCAGACACTGTGAAAGGAAAAGTGAAGTAGAAGGACTTGTATCTTAACACAATAAATAAAAGGACTTGTGCTGAACTGAGACACACACAGAAACACACAGACACAAATACACACAGACACACACACACACAGAGAAACACTCACCCACGTAGACACACCCTGACACAGGGGCGTATGCAGACACACGTTGACACACACATGTGCACACAGGCAAAGATGCACACACAAATACCCTCCCCGAGTCATGACAACTGCTCCTTCACTTCCATTTCATTGCGACGCTAATAACCTAGTCCTTTCTTCAACACAAAACTCACTTTATGTTTGAAAGCATAAGAAAAAAAAAATGTCATCTAGTTCACTGTTCTCAAAATCCTAGGCTCTTTTTATTCTGGTCTTAATAAAATTGTTTGCCCCGCCGTTCTTCTAATTGCTTCCAGTTTTCTAACTTCTTCTGCTTTCTTCCTTTCTTGCAATGGAAGGATTTGGTCAGGTGTAGATATCACTACTGCTTGGGCCTTCCTTTCTGCCCGGCCTTGGGTCTGCTCCCTATCGGCAGGTGGATGGAGTGGATTGATGTTGGCACATAGCACGATATGACAACAGCTCTCTTGGGGCCGCTTCTAGGGAGACTGTTCGAGAAATGGCTTTGGGAATTAGCCGCACACAACCGCAGCTGTGGACTAACCTTGGCTAAATACCGGTTGCAGTGCGGTGTGCTAAACTTGGAGGCCAGGTGAGCAGAAGCAAGTTATAGGTTTTCAATTGATCAGGGAAGACCCACGCATTTATTGGGCACCTATTACAAGCTCCAGAAATGGGAGAATATGAGGATTTAGTCTATATCGCTTGAAGGAATTGAATAATCAAACAGAAAATACATATATACTTACTGTGAAATACCTACACAACGAAAACATCAAGAAATGAAGTGACATGATAAGGGGTAAAGTACCAGAAGGTCAGGAAAAAAAAAACCCCATTGCTTAAAATGTAAAAAAACATAAATCAGTGATTGCAAAGTTTTCTCAGAAAGCTAGTCAATAGAGCAAATATTTTAAATTTGACTTGTGGCCACCATTTGGATAGGTTTCTGCCATTTCAGAATATCCCACTCTCAGGTTTTATCCCCTCAGGGGAAGACTGGATAACCTTGTTCATTATCATGCAAAACCACGCAGCTCTGGTTTCTCTAAAGAAGCCTAAATCACCTATGCCAGGAAACCCTGCCTTTCACTAACAGAACAACCAATTAAGGCATTTTCCTTAGGCCTCTTAATGCAAACTCAAAGAGTGGTTATTAAAATAACCATTTCCTTTTCTTATTAGAGTATCGCTTAGGATTGTCCACTATATTGTAATTAATCGTTCGATTGTCCGCCTCTCTCATTAGCAAGCAAGGTCTTTGAAGTCAGGCACTGTGGTTCATTCACTGCTGTTTCCCTAATATGAAACCATTTTGATTCTGCCACATATCATTCATAAAAATTAATTTCAGCTGAGTTACAGATTTAAATGTGAAAGGAATACAAAAAAAAAACCCCAAAATCCCCTGAAGAAAAATACTAGGATGCCTTCATGCTCTTGGAGTGAGCAAAGAATTCTTAAAAGGGACTCCAAAAGCATTGAGTATAAAAGAAAAAATAATCGCAAATTTGACTTTATTACAATTAAGAACTTTCATCAAATACACCATTAAGGGAATGAAAGAGCAAGCCACAGACTGGGAAAAGATATTTGTGATCCATATGGCATCATATTGCATCCAGAATATATAAACCAGTCCTAAAAATTAATTTAAAAAAATAGGCAATGCCATAGAAAAACAGCCCAGAGAATTGAACAAGCACTTCACAAAGGAGGCCATACGATAGAAATAGCCAAAAACACATTTAAAAAGCCCCACCTCATTAGTCGTAGGGAACCGAAGCTTAAAATCAAACGAGATTCCACTAAGGACCAACCGGAATTGCTAAGTTGCAAATTGGCTGCTAGCAGCGCCATGCAGCGGGAAGGGTGGCCAGCCTCCCAAACTCAGCCCTCTCCGGTGCAAACACCAATGTGCTCAGCCCTCGTGCTGTGGTTTCTCCCAGAATGGAACACACACATGCAGTTTCACCCACAGTTCTACTCCTAGGACTCCGTCCAACCGAAATGAGGACAAATGTTCATAAAAAGATGTGTACAAGAATGTTTATGGTGACACTCTTCATAACAACTCCAAAGGCAAAACAACCAATGCATATAAAGTGCAGAACGAATACATTGTGGAGCATTCAGAAAATAGGACAGCTTCATCACAATTTGCAAATGCTAAAGCCTAAAAACTCCAGTGTTCAAGTCAGAACAGCGGAGCCATTTGTCGAGGGTGGTGACTTGGGCAGAGCGGGAGAGGGATCTGGGCTGCTTGAACAATTTCGTTAGGTGACCCTGGCGGAGTCGTTTGCTCGGTGAAAATTCCTCACTTTCGGTGCGTCTCGGTTGCGCATTTGCTCATGACTTGTGCAGTGTTCGGTGCTCAAGCTACGCTTCAGTAAAATTCCCTCACGTTATTTACATGCAACGGTAATTAAAATCCTGTAATTATTTTCTAAATAAAGAGGCGACAATCCTGTGAGCAACCAATCGAGTTGGATAGGATTGGGAAGAAGAAAGACGAGTGGATCTCAGAGACTCTCCACCCCTGACGAGGACAGTTCCTGACACTGTCCCCTTCTCTGGCGTCCTGCAGTGGAATGTTTCGTGCTATTAGATCCACCAGTCCGAATGGTTTTTTTTGCATTGTCATAGCTCCATTTCTTAATGAGGTATTGTAAGAATTCCTTTTATTCCTTCCCTGGCCATTATAAATGTTGACATTAAAAGACCTTATTGCAATAGTAAAATGAGCTCTGGTATCTCAGGCTGACTGTGAGCTATAATGGGGCCGTGACCTCATTGTATTTGCCAGTCACTGCACACCTGAGTCATTAATTTGCTAAGCACTTTGCGCAATCTCGACTATGAGAACTACGATATGAGCCAAAATCCTATTCTCTTCCGTATTAATCACGTTTGATTAATATGATGTGAAATAGCGTTAAATAATTGAAATGCGGGCGTGTGGATTAAACCTACTCCAGAGCATTCGTGGCACCAACATTGACAAATTACGTGCACGTTTAAGTTTGCACAAGTGATTACTCTGCTATTCTGCAGTTAAAATTAATTATTACGCTCGTATTTACATAACCGGTTCAAAATACGGCCAACTGTGAACACGCTCCATTGGCGCAAAGTTATTTTTAAACATAATCTTATACATTTAATGTACAGCCAGGAGGAGGTGCAAGGGAGAATTAGCTCGGAATTTCAGTTTTGGCTATTTTAGCTTTAGGTTTAGCTGGATAACTTTTATAAAATGGCTGAGGTTATTAAAATATTTTATGTGCTTTGTCTTCATAGATGCTTAATAGGATAGGATCATTCTTTCGTTTAAGTGGACCAGTATATACATCCCAAATTTTAGCTGTAAATATTGGCATGATGTTCTTATGAGCACTATGTTAAGATGTTCCCATCCTCTGTCCCAAGTTCGCTTACAGAAGGAGTGAATTCAGAGGAGGCTTCTGGAAGGTCACATATACTTAGTAGGAAACTTCTAGAATCAGAGGGCTGACATTCTCCCTGGAAGGGACCTCTTCTTTCCCCCTACTGGGATGGTTCACTTGAACCACTTCAGCAAGATGGTTATTTCTCTTGCCCTTCAGAGAAAGAGATCTCATAACTTGTATACAGTTTGTGACGTTTAGTCATCCTTTGTTGTTTCAAAGTGTGAGTGCACGTAAAAATAACTTCAGTAACGGACAGAGCACCAAGACTTTCCATTTGTTAGGTGCCTATCTGGTTCCGGGCATTGTTTTTGGTTTTTTACATGAACTGCCTAATTGAGATATTTATTACATTTTCTTTATTACAGTTGACAACACAGAAACCTACTGTGTATAAGGCCTGTTTTGATGTAGGTCTGCTATTGGCAAAGGACTTCCAGAAAGTAAAATCTACACAGGGTAAGAATGTAAGTGATGTGTATGAAACACAACAGATTCATGCCCCTCACCCTTCCGTGTGAGTGTCAGACACGTGTGCTGTTTGTTGCTTGCCTTGGCAGGGCTGGGTGGGCTGTGTGCAGATTAAATATTTTTTGGTTATTTTTGTTAAAGCTGGTGTTTTAACTGGTTCCTTTTCTTACTTGTTACTGCTTGTTTCCTACAAAATACTCAGATATGAAGGGAAAGTTAAGGGGAATGAAATGGTATAAATAGTGAGACATTAATGAAATCTGAGGTCCAGAGAGGCACATAAATGTACAGGCCCATAGAGGAATAATTAATAAATAATAAAATTGCATTTCTATAGTTTATTCTTTTTGCATTTCAGTTTGGTTAATTTCTATTAACCTATTGCTTCCAATTCACTGATTCTTTCCTTGACTGTGTTGAGTTTAACATGAGTCTGTTAAATTCATTCTTCATTGGTGATATCATGGAATTTTTATTTGTCTGTATGTTTGGCATTCCATTTGACTATTAAAATTATCATCCCTCTACTGAAATTCCCCACCTTTTCATGTATGTTGTCTGCCTTTTCCGCTACAGCCTTTAACAAAGAAAGAGTCTCACAGTTACAGCATCGGGGCCATCTCTGAGTCTGGTTGTATTGATCATTTTGTCTCTTGAAAATGTCCCCCCCCCACCCTTGCTTATTCACTCATTACTTTTAATTAAATCTTAGAAGTTATGTGTAAAAGAGTAAGACAGAGATCAATATTATTTATGCTTAGACATAGATGTCAGGAGGAAATATAATTCCTTCTCAACCCTCACAAATTCACTGTTGGGACAGAACCGTATAACAAAAGACAGATTAATAAGAGAAAGACAAGCAAGCTTATTAATGTGTGCAGCACACATCACGTGGAAGAAACCTCAATGAAAGGTAACTTAGGGCAGCGACTTAGAACTCTGGCTTGTGTAGCATCTTCAACAAAGAATAATACATTTGCAGACAATTGATAGGACAAAGGAAAATGGCTTTAGGTTTCCAAAGGCAGAAATCTGTGGGAAGGTAAATAGATGGGAAGAAACTCTTGGAGATTTGTTTGAAGATTACTCTGGTGCCTTCTCTGGGCTAATCAAAAAATTCTCTCCAGTAAAGAAGAATTTACATTGTGTCTTTAGGAAGAAAAGTGATGTATGGTGGGAGCTTTTCCTCTGCGTGCTGCTTCTTACTTGCCTTTAGATCAAAAATAATTTTTCTATCAAAGAGGCATACTTTGGGGTGGTATACTCTGATTTTTCTTCATGAACGCACCTCCTCAGCTAGGCTGTTAGTGTGGGAGGTTGAGTCAATCTACTCAGGAGTTGGACTGTGTTTGGGTTCTGTTGTTGCTATGGTTACCTTTCATGACCACTGGATTCAATTTTCTCCGAAATTACCAATGTGTTGAGAGTGCTCAGTCCCTGGGCCGCAGGCCCTCTATCCTTGGGTGGGCCATCCTTCCCTAGATTTCAGGCTACTTGGATGTCCTGCAATCTCAGCTCTCAGAGGAGTTCAAGAAAGATTACGACTTTATAGATTACTTGTTATTCTCTTTCATTCTAAGGTAGGAGTGACTTTTCTTTTTTCCACCTTTCTGTGTCCTAGGGAAAAGTGGAACTCAAAATAAACAGCATTTTAATTTGGACTTCTCACTCAAAAAATCGTCTGCTATTTCCTCTCCTGTCTGCCTAGTTCCTAAAGGCGTCCTAACTGGACATGGCCATCTGTTGGAAGTGTTTCCAGTTTAGGCATCGTGTGCAGTCTGGAACTGGTCTTTCTACCCAAAGTCTAGAATCCCATATTAGTGTCAACCTGCAGACTTCATTTCTTTCTTTTTTTTAAAATTCTCTCTCTCTCTACACACACACACACACACACACACACACAATTTTACATAAATCTATAAATGCTATCTTATGCACTGATTTTTTTTTCAAAAAGCTACAACAATTCACATCTCAATTGCTAATGTATGAGAGTAGCCACCTTCTGCATCTCTGCTAGCAACAGCAGTGACTTTTTCTCCCGTATATTATACAATGACAGCCTATTGTTACTGTCACCCGCCTGTCTGTACTGTGAGTTCAAATACGTCGTCACGCAGTTGCTGCTGTTTGGCTGCACACTTTGGTGAGCTGACTCTTTACCCTGTTGGGATATTTTTCTATTGGATTGTTTGCTCTCTCCGGGTGAATTTTTTCGGATCTTCATATGATTATACATTAGCAATTTCTCCCCAAATAATTGTTCTTTCTATTTACTTTATTCGTGATACACTTTATCACATAAGTATTTTATGGCTGTGAAATAGAAAATGTACTTCCTTTCCTATAGATTCTGAGTTTCCTACCTTTGTTAAGTGGGGTGCTCTAATCCTGAGACTGTACTGTGGTTACTTCGTGTTGTGCGAAAACGCAGGCAGCTGTAATGATACAGCATATAAAGACACACGGATTCCCTTGTCACTCTGCATACGTACAGGGGGTGTCTGCAGTGACCCCCGATGTCGTGGGAACCGACAGAGCTCTGACTTAGATCTACTGAAGCAGTTTCTTGATCAGCCGCCAAGAGTAGGGAGGTGAGCTTCCAGAGCCATCTGGATTTGTCTCTCCTCACTTAGGTTTTATTCCAAAAACCATGTTATTTTTTTTTTAAATTCAAGTGTTTAATCACTTGGAATTTATTTTTATGTGAAGTAAAATAGTGTTCGGATTGTATCTTTTTCCAGATGTGTAGCTATTTTTGCCAGTTGCATTCATTAAAGTCTATCCTTTCCTTACTAAAAAATAAATGCTATCTTATAATAATCAGTCTCTTATATCATCTATGTAAATATTCCTATGCCGATCACACATTCATTTGATTTTAATGGTTTTCCAGCTTTTTTCTTGTATCTGGTAAGTCTGATCACTCCCATCCTAGTCTTTGTATTTAAAATTTTCTTAGCTATTCTTCAACATTTATTTTCTCATAAAAATTTTATGGTCATATAATTCAAATATAATTTAATATAATTGTCATTATGTGCCACATTTGAAAAATGTAACGCTTTATGTTTCAAAGACTTCTCACTCTAGAATATTGCATATCTTTCCATTTGTGCATATAATAGGTTAAGTTCCTCAATAAGATATTACTTTGTTTTTTTTTAGTTTCTGTTTCCTTCTGGTGAGTTTTATGCCTAAATAGCTCATGTTTTTCTCATTATCATGAGAATGTTTTTCTCATTTTCATCTAAGTCACTATTATTAAACTTGAAAAAAAAAATCCCAACACCTTTTCCGTATTTATCTTATATCCATCCACCTTTCCAAATTATTCTGTTAATGCCAATTGTTTTTGTTGAGCTTATTGGGTTTTCTGGCTACAAAATCATGTCATAGAAAAGCAGATATTTTTTATCTTTTAAAAACTTTGTCCCACTTATTAAATTCTGTATCCAGTTACAATGACTAGATCTCTGAAAACAATATTAAATTATACAGTAATAGCCACGACCTATGTCTAATGTATCATTTAATTAAAATAGAATTACCATTTTACCATTTCGAATAATAATTCCTCTTGTTCGGTAGAGGTAGTCATGATTTTTACCTAAGCAGTTCAAATCGACTCCTTTTTTTTTTTTTTTTTTTTAACTTAAAGCTCTAGAAAAGAATGGCAAGCAAGGATTTCATTAAACATGCTTTTAACACTTTATGGTAATGTTTTAAGGCTGTGTAATGGATTGGATATGATCGAGGAATGACCCATCTGTCTGCCTGCTCCGTGTCCACAGCCCATGTGGCTGGAGAAAGAATAATGCTCCTTGGGGAACTCCGAAAGCTTCCACGCTGCCCGTCCGGGTTCTTTTCCTCTTCCCACAGGACCTCCCATCCTTGCCCACTCTCGCCCTTGGCTGATGCCCTCGCTTTCCGCGTCTCGGGGCAGGGTGGCCACCTGGAGTGACACTGAAGGCTGCCCACACCTACCTTGGTGACCTGGGCTCCACCCACCTTCTCTCCCCGATGTGTGCAAAGGCACCTGCCGCTCCCCTGGGGGCCACGCCCCTCCCCCCCAGCCTGCACCGCGTTCTCCCCATGAATCCTCCCCGCCACTGTGCACGGAGGCCGCCTCCCTCCAGTCGCCGAAGGAAGCCCCCTCTTTGCCCTGCGTTCCTGCCCACTGTCACCCCATGTCCCTCCCTCGCTCCACACTGCCGGTATGTACCCTCTCCACTTCCTGTTCTCCCATTCTCTCTCTCTCTTTTTTTTCTAAAGAATAAAAAAAAAAATCATTTGAGATAAGTGTCACATGACACAGGCACATTCAGAAATAAAGAGCCAAAGAAGCAACGAAAACTGTATTTGTATGCCCAGGTTTGATGCAGACCGGGCGGTTGTGTAGGAACACAATTGGAGAAAAGGGGGTGTGAGCTGGCGGCCACGCACTAGTGGGAATCAGCAAGGCGTGTTTGCTCAAGGCCCTTTTTGACGTGTCTGTGTGTTCATTCCTTTCCTCCAGGAATAGGGAGGATTTCTCCGGAATGAGGGTCTGTCCCTGCTTTAGAGGAGGTCAGAGAATTCTTTCATCCCCTGCTCCCAGGGGGATGGTGGGAGGGGGTCAGAGAGACCCTTCCAGCTTTTGCCGTTGTCTCAAATGCCAAGCTATATTTCGGGGTAGGTTGTCCTGAACCTCATCAGTATAAAATGACAACATCTGAATTAACATTAAATTAATGTGGGTGAGATGACACAATTAAATAAACAAAACCTGGTAAAGATTACAATGAAAGGAAATTAGAGATCAACCTCACACACTAGTATTTATAAATGAAAATAGGATGTTAATAAAGTTCACCACCATGGTAAGGGTTACTGTAGCAAAATACACAAAGCAGGGGTTGTTTCAGTAATGTTACAAAAGTCCATTTTCGTGAAATTTACACTCATATAATTTATCATATTTAATAGGGTCGATGAGAAATATCTTATACTTATCCCCCAAAATATAAATGGCATTTGGTAAAATCCAACAAGCATCTCTAATTACAAAAAAAGGTACCTTCCTTAAAATAATGGTTAATGTATATATACAAAAACAAAGTCGGTATCATGATTAAAGGTGGAATGTTATGCTCAACCTTATTAAAGTTAGAAACAAGACAGAAGAGCAAGCTAGTTCCACCACTATTTGACTTATTTTTTCCTGGGTACACTAGCCATTTCAGAACAGCACGGGAATTATATGACATTCAAGCATTAGCAAGAAGAGAGGAACATTATCAATATTTACAGGAGAAATTATCATATTCCTGGAAAAACCCAGAGAAGCAACTTGAAAAACCCCATTAGAGATGATCATTAGTTCATCGTTCTTGCTCATTAGAGAATTAAAGTATAAAAAGAATGAATATTGTTTTCTGTTATATGCAAATAATAAAAATTATAAAATATAATGTGTCTCCCATTCTCTATTGTGCTCTCTCCAATTGGGCTTTTGACCCCCAGTTCTCTGTTGAAACAACTCTTAATTTTGGAATTCCTCCTTAGATAAGCTTCCTTTTCTATTTAAGCTCTCTCGGAAATCTCATCTAATTTCATAACTTTCAGTAGCAACTTCCTGCTTAAGATTCCCAGACAGGAGCTCTCCTGTTGACCTAAGTCTTACCACGCCAAGCCTCTGTCTGATGGCACTTGGCTGCCAAGGTTTGGTCTCTGCGACCTCTCTTTGTGCTCACCTGCATTCATTCATTCACCTGCTCACCGCTACTGTTTCCTTCTTGCCTTAGGCTACCTGGCCACGCAGGCTTCTCGAGCCTCGGTCCTTGGAGTCACCCTCATCACTCCTTTCTTTTCCCCTTTATGTAACATCTCCAGCACATCAAACTATCCTCCTTTTCCTATCTTAAAAATATATCCAGGGTCACACGATACCCCACCATCTCCGCCGTCACTGCCCCAATCTCAGGCGCCAGGACCTCCTGCCGGGAACCCGATGGGTTGTTCTTCAATCGGGTCTCAATTCTGCAGCCAGCATGACCCCACTGGAAGGGGGTCCACAGGGCTGGTCTGAGCCGACGCCTCCCACAGCTTGGTAAGAGACACGCGCTGTCGTTGCCTGTGATGTCCTTCTGGCCAGCTCTCTGACGACCTCTTCTGCAGTTTCTTCCTGGCTCGTTCTGACACAAGCACGTCATCTTTGAGGGCTTTGCTCTGGCTTCTCCTTCTGCCTGGAATGTTCTCCCCGATGTTCTTCTTCCTCACCTGCCTCTGGTGTTTGCTGACCACCGAGTGCTGCCAACTCCCCCTGAGCTCTCTGCCCACGTCCTCTGCTTAGCGTTTCCCCATTTCACCTAACTTCATGTGACATAGCAGCTACGTGTGTCGATTTTGTCTGGCGTCTTCCTGGTCACACTAGACGAAAAGCCCCATGAGGGCCTGGTATGGACTTTTTTCTTTATTCCCTTTCTACATTTCTGGCACAGAGAAGAGTATATGGAATATATTAGGTGCCTAACAACAACAACAACAAAAACCAACTAAAAAAATTGAATAAATAAAGGAAAGTACTGCTGAAATAGAGTTTCTCATATTTTAATAATTTTTTCACCTCTACGCATAAACCACACCTCTCTTTGATTTCTTTTTGTTGCTCTATCTTTATCAGATGTTTAAAAGAGTTATATTGCCTTTGTAAAATGATTTTTTTGGGGGGAAGCCTTTCATCTTTTTTTTTCTAAGGCCTGGAATAATTTAACTTTGTGAAGCTCTCTTTCTTAAAGGTTATATAAAATTCATGTTACATAAACCTCAGCTGGGAATCCATCTGTTCTCAGTGCCTTTTTCAATGGTAGATTTTTAAGTGTCTTTTTCTAAACTCTCTTATGGTAACTGATGTATTTAAGTTTCTCCTTTCTTCTTGGGTGAATTTTGGCAACACATATTTTGCTGGGAAATCATCCATTTCCTCTAAACTTTCAAATGTCTTGTCAGAAAGTTTCATACATATATTTTTATGACGGCTTTAATCACTTCTGTATGTATGGTTATTCCCTGTTTCTCTGTCTTAATTTGGTGTATTTTTATCTTCACTCTTTCTCCTTTCAACAAGCTCATGAGGCGTGAGTATAATCAAATGGACTTTGATTAGAATGGCTGCTATTAAAAAATAACAAGTATCATTGGGGATTGCTGGGTATATACACAAAAGAATTGAAAACAGGGTCTTGGAGAGATACTGATACACAGTGTTGATGGCAGCAATATTCACAATGGCTAACACATGGAAGGAGCTCACATCAGCCGATGAATGGATAAGGAAAATATGATCTACACATAGAAAGGAATATCACGCGGCCGTAAAAAGGAAGGAAATTCAGACATATACTACAACGTAAATGAGTCTTTAGGACATTGTGAGGTTCTTACAGTAATTAGATTCATAGGGAAGGAAAGTAGGAAGGTGGTTGCCAGGGGCCAGGGGTCAGGCAATGGGAATTGTTTTAGGAGGTATGAAGTTTTAGTTTTGCAAGATGAAAAGAGTTATAGGTATGGATGCTGGTGGTGGCCAAACAGCAGTAAGAATGTGGTTGATACTACTGAACTGTACCCTTGAAATGGTTAAGATCATGTATTTTAGGTTATTTGTATTTTATCACAATAAAATACAAGGAAAAATAATCTGATATAAAATGATATTTGAATTTTTAAATTTTTGCTGCCTTTTTATTTTTCATTAATTTTAGCTTTTATTACCAATATACATTTCTTATTTGCTTTTTGTTGGAGTTATTTTCTATATCCTTAGAATGAGAACCAACTCCCTTCGTTCTTTCAGTTTCTTTGTAGGTAATGATGCTATTTCACAGAAATAGCATTTCCCCTTGCTGGGAAAAGCCTGGCCTTCCCTTTGTTCCATAGTTTTATCTGTAAAAAAAGTTCTTCTTTATTATCTTTTATAAAGTTATAATTTTCCTAGTGATCGTGTCTTTGCATTGAGTTGTCTGTTTAGGAGCCTTTCTCATGGTTCCTAAGGGATGGTGTTTTGGGGGGCCCTTTATATTGTTAATTGTTTGTGATTTTATTAGTTCTTGGTCACAGAATTAGCCCAATGCAATTTTCATCTTAAAAAATGTATTTTGATATTTTTCTTGTATATGTGCAAAGTGTGCACCAAGATGTTTTGATGTCTGTGTACGTAGTAAAGTGATTATACAATTAAGCAACTTCCCTCATCTGTTGCCTTCAGTGTTTACCGTGTGTGTGTATGTGTGTGTATGTGTGTGTGTGTGTGTTTAGAGAGAGAGAGAGAGAGACAGCGCCTAAATCTACTCTCTTAACAAATTTTCAGTATTTTATTAATAGTCCTCATTCTCTGTTTTAGATTATCTGAACTTTCTCATCTTATAGACTAAAAAAGTGATAGATTTTGCAAATGTTCCCTGAATGTGTGAATAAAAGTATTCTCTGGTGGAGGAATGCAAGATTCTTTGAAGACCAATTATTTCCCATTCACATTTATGCATTTCATTATCGACTTTTTAATCACATTTATTTGAGTATTTAATTATTTTATGGAATATTTTTCGCCGTCGTCGTTTTTTTTTTTCTCTAGATTGTTCCAATTCTCAAAGAGGCAGAGTCTAACTGCCACTAACTCTGTAATACTAACAGGTAGGTTCTTGCTGTATGGATTTGGGGCCATAAAGCTTGGGACATAGAAACAACAGAATGTCCCTCTTCTTTACGGCTTTGTGCTTTTAAACTTAACTTTCTCCCGGCGTGCCCTTTCTGCCTTCCATATTTGGGTGCATTTGTGGAATATCTGTTTATCGCCCTCCCTGAGCTGTCTGTTAGGATGGATTTGCTACTTGGTGTCAACAACTTTCCCCAGAGTTCTTTTAGATGAGGCACGAGGTGCATTTTCCAAATGATTGCTTATTCACGGTGCTTTCTTTTACTCTGTAAAGGTGATTGACATTTCTCACATATCATCTTGAGATTTTGTTCCAGTATCTTCTAGAGAAATCCCTGCAATTGGTAGACTTAGGATGCTTCTACCTCTTATTTATTTCTCCACCTGCTTCTTTACTTCTTGAAACTTACACTCTTTTTTTATCTGAGCCATATCTGTGAAATATCTCAAAAGTCCTTTTATTTCTTCTTCTCCTTCCAGAATTCCTGTCGTTCTCACACTCGTCTATGGGGGCTCATGTGTCTGGTCTCTTCCGTTGGTTCCCCTGATTTCCAATCCTGCAGTCTTGCTCTGTGCTTTGAGATGTTTCTCAGACTTGGGTTCCCAGGTCTCCCTTTCAGATGGGTCTCCTACCCATCTTTTTGACTCACCTGTGAAACATTCCAGGTGTGGAGCTGTGGTTCTTAGCCACGGAAGAATCTTTCTGTGTGTGCAGTCTGCTCTTGGCTGTTCCAGTTGCCATCACTAAGAGGGTGTGGACTTCATCCTCACCGTTGGTTTTCTCTCAGGCTCTTGGGCTCCCTTAGATGTGGGACTCATACCTGGCTGTCAGAGGACCCTAAATGCTGACAGCACGTGGTGGCTCGTCCTTCCGTAGCCTACCCGGGGGCAGCAGGCAGCCTCTGAGCCATGCCCTGAGACTCCCAGGGCATGGCTGGGAGTCTCTGGGAATCTTGACAACATCTCAAGATGATATGCGAGAAATCGTCTATCACCTTTATAGAGAAAAAGAAAGCACCGTGAATAAACAATCATTTGGAAAACGCACCAGCCTCGTGCCTCGTCTAAAAGAACTCTGGGGAAAGTTGTTGACGCCAAGTAGCAAATCCATCCTAACAGACAGCTCAGGGAGGGCGATAAACAGATACTCCACAAATGCACCCAAATATGCAAGGCAGAAGGGCACGCTGGGAGAAAGTTAAGTTTAAAAGCACAAAGCCATAAAGAAGAGGGACATTCTGCTGTTTCTGTGTCCCAAGCCTTATGGCCCCAAATCCATGAAGCAAGAACCTACCTGTTGGTATTACAGCGTTAGTGGCAGTTAGACTCTGCCTCTTTGAGAACTGGAACAATCTGGAGAAAAAAAAAACAACAAGGACGAAAAATATTCCATAAAATAATTAAATGTTAAAATAAATATGATTAAAAAGTCGATAATGAAATGCATAAACGTGAATGGGAAATAATTGGTCTTCAAATGGTCTTCAAGTGGTCTTCACTCCGCACACCTGTGTCCACGTCCCGCATACTCAGGAACAGATGGACTCTACCCCCATCCAGCTATTTCTCCCCGTCAGAGGTGGGGAGAGGAGGTAGGATCGGGGAGAGCCTGTGCTAATCCACCACTTCCAGGGCCCCCTCTCCCTCCAGCCCCTGGCAACCTCCTATCTGCTTCCTACCTGTGTGAGTTCACCTCTCCCTGACGTTTCCTGCGAACGGTTCATCCGTGGCGTGACCCGCGTGTCTGGCTGACTCTCCGTGCACTGACCTCAAACTCCACACGTCGTTTCCTCCACAGCATTCTGCCTGGGACATTTCTTTGCTCACCGAATTACAAAAAAAAAAAAAAAAAAAAAGCTGCTTTTTAAAATAATGGGCAGCTTTCCAAAGATACCTAATAAAAATGTATATCAAAAAATAAGAAGAGACGGTATGGGGAACGCCTGTGTACCTAAGTCAGCCGGAGAACACGCCAGCCAGAGTGCACACACGTGTGCGGGTCACGCTGCACGCCTGTCCTCCGCCACCCTCATGGCATTTCCTGCATGCCTAACTATATCGTTCCCTTGCTTTTCTTCAAGTTCAAGCACATATTTTTTTTTTCATGTATTATTTAGTTCTGCATAGTTTTGAACTTTATAGAAGTGGGATCTTTCTGGGTGAGATGCATCCACAGTGTTGTGTGCGTCTACAATTCACTTCTTTTCGCCGATAAATAATATCCTGTTTACTGGCTGCACTGAGGTACCTCTCTACATTGTGTGACGATGGGTTATTTCCAGCTATGTTATTATTGCGAAGGCGGCCAAGAATAGGCAGGCAGACATCGGCATGGATATCCCGCCCCACGAGGTGGAAGGGGGAGCATTTTTCTGGGGTGCCCACACAGAAATGGAAATTTCTGGATCACAGAGAATGCACGATTACATCAGCTTTTACCGGATAATGCTGATTTTCCAAAATCATCGCAAAAAATGTACATACTCTTACCCATTTTAGAAAAATGTTCCAATCCCTACATATCCGCATAGTGCTAGATATTTTCAGACTTCAGAAATAAAATAGTCATCGATTAGATTTTTAGAACTTGCATCTCATTTATTTTTTAATGTGTCTTTCCCTAGTTACTACCGATGGTAAGATTTTTTTTTTTCATATGTTCATTGGCCATTTGCATTTTCTCTTCTGTGGAATTCCTCTTTATTGCTTTTGTCCAGTTTTCTGTATGGCTTACGTGAATTTCTCCTGTTGATTTGTAGACACTCTGTCTTCAGTATGGGTGACCCTTTGCCAAGGTGTTGGAAATAGTCACGTCTTGCTTGGCACTGACCTTTTTCGCTGTTTTTATGATATCTTGATTAACTCCATTTAAAAATGTGCTGGGACCTAGATTATTTTAGCATAATAAGTTATAGTTTAATTTATCTCCTTTATGATTTGTAATTTTTCATGTGCTATTAAAGAAATCCTTTCCTACTCTGTGAGCATAAAGCTCTCTTCATATTATTTTCTAAGATTTCTAAATTTATCTTTAACATTTTTGTCTTCAGGAGTATGATGAAGTAATCTAATTTTGTTTATTAAAAAACTCATCCTTTCTTTACTGACCTACAAAGTGAGCTCGATTGCGATTTCACATATATATATTTTTTTCTCAGCTCTCCCCTTACGTATTCAGTTATAAATATACATATGTCTCAGCTCTCTATTGTGTGCTAATTATCCGTTTTTTCATTCCTCTGTCACGCGCACTATGGTACCTTCCTTATTTTTTTTTCCCCTTTCTTTTTAACTTCCCTTTTAACACGTTCTTCCCCTCAGTCTCTTCTACCCACGTGAAAATATTCCGAAGTCGTCAATGCATGCAATGTTGCTGGCATGTGCTTTTGCATGACGTGTATCTTTGCTTTCTGCAAACGCATTTTTAATTTAAGTGAATGGTATTGAGTTTTATACCTTGTCCTGTTTCTTACCTTTTTTTTTTTCTTTCCTAAGCACTGTATGTTTAAGATCCATCCATGCAGCCATGCACTCAGGCGTGTTGGCCCTAGTGCGTAGAAAACCCCGCTGCAGAGTCTTAGCTGTCTGCCGCACCTCCGGGTAACCCTTGGAAGGAGCTTCCATGTACACCTGTCCTGATGCACTTGCCTAGGGTTTCTGTAGGATAAATACTCAAGCAAGGAATTGCACACATTTAGGGAAAGTTTGCACGTAGTTAAACTTTCCACAACCCCGCTGACAGCGGATGGGGCATCCGGGACTCTCGGTCCTGCTTAGCTTTTTAAGTGCAGCCCATCTATTGGCAGAACGTGACATTGTATTAATTAGCATCATTCTGTCCACTAAAATATTTGAGCGTTTCTCCATTGTGTGTCAGCTTCTTTTTCTATAAATTGCCACTTCATATCCTTTGCATACTTATCATATGTACATGTATAAATATTAGAATCTGAATATATTTATCGATTTGGTCAATGAAAATATATTCTCTCATCTTGGCACCTGATAAATGTCTTCACAGTGTTCTTCATTTTGAAGAATAAAATAGTTCAAAATTTTGCCTTTTCAATACATTTTGTTGTTTTGCTTCCTTCTGTCTTTGTTCTTAAAGAAAATCCTGATCCTAAGTCACATGATATTCTACTATATTATTATTTTTGCAATGGTATTCAGGGTAATTTCTCCAGATCTACCGTCTAGTTTACTCTTCTCTCTCCAGTTTTTTCCAACAGGATGATAAATCTGTTCATGGAGTTTCTAATGTCAGTTAGCACAGGTTTTCATGCAGAAGCTCCATTTAGCTTTTTAAAAATCTACTTGATCATTTTTAAGTCACTGATGTTGTGTCCCTATTTAATTAAGTGTAGTAAACAGACCTATCTTTATTCTGTGCCTAATATTTCCATATCCAAAAAAAAATCTTTACTGCCCAGTTTCTGTGTCTTTTTTTTTTTTCGTTGCACCTGTTTGCATTTCTAGAACTCATTTCCTTGTGTGATAAGAGACCTTTGTAAAGTATCTGCAGTCGTCCTTTGAGATCCGGTGCAAAGCACGGAGGAGTCACGTCTCTGTTGCCTGCCTGGGAGTCTCTGGCTGCCCCGGATGACTTTTGCCAAAGAGCAGCCGTGTGCCCTGTGAGCTTCCCAAAGAGCATGAACTCAGACTGCAAGTCCCACGTACGACCAGCCTGTGGTCTGCATGTCTCAGAAGAGACTGTTTTTCTTTCTCCACTCAGAACCAAGCTTCCCTGGCCTCCCTAGGTTTGGGGGAAATTTATCAACAGTTTCCCCTTTTTGCTAAGAGTCCTGATTTTAGTGAAAAAGCTGTCTTAGTGGGCGCTTTCTCTCGGGGACAGGGGAGGGGGACTGACTGTCACCTGCCCAGGTAACCAGAGCTCTTAGCACAGTTTCTGGCGGCTGCCAAGCGGGCGGGCATTTTGCTTCTTTCCTAAAATCCTGCTCACGTTTCCTGTTTGGTCCCTGATGATGTCTTCCTAACTTGCTATGTGTTTACGAATTTTAAAAGTTACGTTAAATATCTTTTTTACGATTTTACTTATATTTAGCATTAAAATTAGTTATCGACCTGATCTCTCTTCACTAATGTCACCTGCTTACCTATGGAAAAGGTTTACGAATCTTTAGTGTTCTCATCTAAAAGCTAAGCGTCTCCACGGCCCGCCAGCAGTCTCCTCCTCTAAACCGCGAGATGTCACCTTTCCATCTTCGATGCTTTCTGTTTGTCACTCCCAGTGGCTTTCTCTCACGGTGTCCTTCCGATGACACTCAGCCCCGCAGGTGTGCACCTGCACCAGGCTGGCTCCCTCGTCCACCACAGCTGTATGAATCCTCCTCCTCCTCCTCTGGGGACCGGAGCCCCCTCTGCCACTCAGAGCCACGCCAAACCCACAGCCCTTCAATCATCGCTGCTGCCGACTCAAGCGATTAGCACATTGACTGCCACCCTGGGGGAAAAAATGTGTTCCTTGGGGCCACAGTGTTTTATTAGGAAAATAGAATAAAAACTTCAAAAACAAAACGATCCTTTCTAATTCAACAAAATTTATTGTTTTTTATCGTTTTCTGTGCGTGAGTTATATGCACCACAATCCACGTTTTTTAGAATTACATTGTCATTATTAATTGTAACAATAAAAACATCAACAAGTAAGATTTGCACCAACCAACTGCAGGGTTTTGCTTCACGAGGCCCCAGGCTCAAAACTGGCGTGAGTTAAATACAACTCACGTGGCAGTCGATGTGTTAAACTTCCTCCCCTCATTTTCTCCACAGACTATAACCTGCCTGAGGGCCGCCAGCGATCATAATCCATTTTATTTCTAGCTTCATGGCTGCATCCTGGACACCACTGGTTCAATAAGCAACTGGGTGCATTTCGTATCTGTTGAACACATTTCCAATGTTAAATAATCCTGTCTTTGACTTGAGATAATATGTTCCATTTTATTTCATTTCATTTCATAACAAGGTCATATGTTTTCTTAAGCGCTCTAAACAGAGTGGGGTTCTCCCACTCATCTCTGATTTGCACCTCTCTTTTGGGGATTAGCACTAGGATTCCAGGCTCATGAATTCGTTCAATGATGACAAAAGATCAAATCCCCAAACTCCCAGAAGGTTAACTAGAAAATTAGTGCTCGACTTGAAATTTCAATTATATATATAAAATCTGTGCACCCTCCTAATTAAGCACCTTTGTCGGCTGAAGCTGGGCTTTAATTTAATAATTTTATTAGTATTCGAGAATCGTAGCAGGAAAGCTGAATTATGTTACTAATTGGAAAATTGAGCATTAACTTTTTTTGCAACACAGTTGCCTTCGTACCATCACATCTGACCGTATTTTAGCAAGGCAGTCCACGCGCAAGCCGAAAATAATTTGTGTGTTCCCTAACTTACGATCTTTTTTTAATGGAATGTAAAGTTTTTGTTAAAATACTGGAATCACCACTTTATTAAACAACTTCGAAATTATGCTAGCCTTATAGAAGAAACCAGTCCTAGCCTATCCTGTTGGGCGGCTACTCCCAACTTTCTCATCGGCTAATATGAAACACATACAAAGCCACGAGAATTGAAGAGAGCCACTTAAGGCTATGGAAAGGGTGTCTTCCCAGTGAGGTCTGCTCTGCGTGCCGGGTATGTGGTGGGTCCTGCAGGTCCCACTTTTCCTGCCTGGCCTTTTTCTCCTATCGTGTTTCCCCGAAGAGAAGACCTGCCCATAAAATAAGCCCTAGCAGGATCTCTAAGCATTTGCGCAATGGAAGCCCCACCCTGAAAATAAAACCTAGTGACGGGCGTGGCTGCGCAGCGCGTCTGCACAACCCATGCGTGTCATCGAGGAGCGGGAAAGAAGACGAGCAGCCCTTCTCATCTGCCCCGTGAGAGCTCTAGTGCTCCACATGAGAGACTGGGGCCAATGTTTATAAAGGAAACAGAGTCGCAAGACATTCAGGATGGGATTCGGGGTTTGGAGAGTGATGACGATGTTCCAGAAGAAGATGACTTAACTCTATTTGAATAAATGTAGATGGCTGTACCGTACTTAAAAAAAAATAACACATGCCCTGCAAATAAGCCCTAGGGTGTCTTCTTAAGGAAAAATAAATATAAGACCTTGTCTTATTTTCGGGGAAACACGGTAGCAGCTGAGCATCCCTGGCCGCTGAGCAGGTGCACAGACAGGGTCCGCCGGCACGAACTCCTCCTCCTCCTCCTCCTCCTCCTGCTCCTCCTCCTCCAGCAGCCCTGAGCACAGCACGGGGTCTCCTGCCTCCACTTGCTCCTTTCGCTCTCTACCAACAGCAAAGACGGGGTTCCTGGGGCACTCGGATACCCCGGAGTTTGGATGCTACGCAGGACACACAGGTGGACTTGGTCTTGCCACACTTACCTGGCCATCGTGAGTCAGCGTGTTAAGTCAGTGTGTCTCTAAGGTGAAGGGGACCATCGCTCCAGGTTAAGCTGTGTGTCACCTGTGTGCTGTCATTTAGGATGCACGGCGAGGTGAGTCATGGGCGCAGGCGGCAAAAACATAGGATCAGCCCCAAAGCCCATTTAAGGATCAGCAAACATGGCAGGGACAGAATGGAACACAAAGCTTGCTGGCAGGTGACATCGGAAATCTGTCTCTGGGACAGAATCAGTCACTCTGTGCAAGGGAGAGACAGAACCGGCTCCTGAGAGGCCAAAAAGAAAACATAAAATATGTTGGGGGATTTAGGGGTAGCGCAAAGAAAGGAAGATTTTCCTACTGAGCAGTGGCTATTTCATTACTTCTTTGCTGCCGTTACGGAGACAAGCTCTGGGAACACATTTGCCTGCTGAAACCCCTTTCCAAGGAAGCATGCATGCTTTGGGCTCCTAGAGGAGCAAGAACCCAAGCTGAATTTTTGTATGTTTTTACCGGAAACGTAGAAACATTACCTTCACACTTAATTAGCCCATTTGGAAAATATTGATCAGAACGCCCCATTTTCTAAAAAGTAGTTTTCAGTTAGAAGCCCAATCACTGTGTTATTAACATCATCTCTAGAAAATTAGCCAGCCTCCTTTAAGCTTTCCATTCTGAGAGATGTCAGTTTGATTACTTAAAAAACAAAAAAAAAAAATTGAGAGGAGTTGCAATTTTATATCAGACTTTGAGCCATATATGGATTGATGAATGTTCTCAAGTCATCATACTTTAAAATGCAGCCAAACAGGTAATTATCATATACCATCAAATGTAATTATAGGTGCTGATCTCCATAAAACCCTACAAGTTAATATCACATATTAGTGGTTAATCGTATAGTTTAAAATGGGCCTGTGGTGCATTTTTATGAACTCTGTAATCTGCATCAGTAGAGAATGCACACAGCCCAGGAGAGATGGGTATGAATGAATGCCTGAGCGAAAAAGGATGTATTTTGAGATATTTACGCTTCTAAAAGAAAGCACGTTATCATTCAGGTGCCCAGACTAAGACAGGGAAGAGCCTAGAATTGAATCAGCCCAGCCACCCCGGGAGGCTTCATCGCTGGGGCACCTGTCTCCCGGGACAGCCAGGGCAAGGGACTGTCTCACACCCCACGTCCTCACAATCCTTCCCCCCCCACCCCCCGCCCCGAACGACCAGCTCACAGCGAACACAATCAGAGGATCTTCTCGGGTTGGTTTCCACTGACTTAGCTCTGACAACAACACGGACACCAAGCCCCACAACGAAGCGACCCTTCTTTGATTCTCAGGAATTAAGAGTCGCTCCATCCGCACGTTTTCTCTGGAAGGACTCTCCGGCATCTATTTTTAACTCCTATCGTCTCGTCTCACCTCCGGGGAGCCGTGAGGTGCCGGATGGCAGCTCGTGGAGTGAGTATACTTTCCCATCCGTGCCTCAATGCAGTGAGAAGACTGTGCCCTTGTTACTGGTTTTAATCGCTCAAAAGAAGCTTTGCTCCTTGAACACAAGGAAAAAGGAAAAGCAGCCTCGACAGGTGAAGAAACTCAGGCTGAAATGGCGTGTTCTCAAATATGTAGGTTCCATATGCAAAGCAGGAGGGGGTTCAGAAAACCGCCGATCGCCGACGGCAAAGACGGCGAACTCGGGTTCTCTCTGCGGGAAGTGGGCAGGAGACGGAGTCAGGCGGGGTCCGGGGAGCAGGGCGGGCTGGCTCTCGTTCACACATCTGCTCGCACCGGAGGACGGAGTGAACGCACGCTGCGGGTGACCGACGGTCCGTAGCACGCGACGTCAGGGCGCACGGTGCAGCAGGGAGCTCTTTTGGAGAACCTTCGCAGGAGGAACGGACAGGGATGCAGAAGCAGGGATACCCGGTTTTCCAGGACTCGGAGGGCGTGGGGGCAGCCAGGCCATCTCTGGCACAGCCGTCGGGGCTTAAAGGCAACGATTTGGATCCCAGACTCCCGGAGAAGGACGACAGCCTTGCAGGGAGCTCAGCTCGGAGTGCAGAGCCCCGGCCAGCCCGGGCGGGCGCTTCCGTCCCGGAAGGGTGGAAACGCGGAGAGAGGCTGGCCGGGCGGGCAGGACACCAGAGGTCTCGAAAACAACTGACTTTGCCACTGTCCCCGGCAAGGGCTTTGTTTTGGGGGAAAAAAAAAAAAATAAACGCTCTGAGTGAAATATCCATTTGTGGCTTCTGTCACAAATGAGTTACAATTACTCATTTTAATTGTACAATTACGTTTTTAAAAATTAAAGATTTAATTTGCTTTTGCTTCTGTCTTGCAGACGTGGCTCCGTTCTCCAGACAGCTGGTGTGGTGTTGTACACAGTGTCCACTCTGCCTTCCAGAAGCAAGGCAAGAAGCAACCCACCTCCAGTGCCTGTGTTGGTGACTGTCAAATGATCGCCAACGAGGAGAAGTACAGGAAGGCAGCCCGGGTTGAGGTGGGAGATCTCACGCCAGGGTTGCTCCCGGCACATGCAGGCGGCGTGCTGCAGATTTACCCTCATGACGCTTCAGCTAACTTTCACCAAAAAAAGGGAAGACATATCTTTTGATGATTTGCAGATCCTGAGAACAGGAGTTGATTATCTTTGCCATCCGTGAGTGCCGATTTCTGTCACCGACTCTAAACTCCCTCCTGTTTTGCATGTAGAATCTACATATTTGATAACACGTCATTTCAGCCTGGGGTTCCTTACCTGTCGAAGCTGCTTTTTCTTTGTCCTTGTTTTTAAGTAGCAAAGCTTCTTTTGAGCGATTAAAACTAGTAACAAGGGCACTGGAGAACCTCAGGCACGGATGTGCTAATAGGTTTTCCCAAAATCAATGACTTGAATTACGAGAAGTCACAATTAAGAGGCATATACTTGATATTCCAGAGCCCACTTAATTGCTTAAGAAAGAAAAGAGCTTTCACCTGATTGCTAAGTGCACGTGGGCGCTCCAACTAACGTTATCGTGCTGTTTCTTGCACCCTGGTGACACCATGGTCCCTCCACTTTGGTCTTCACAACAGGTTCCCAAGGTGGTGCTGACTCTAAGGTGCGTTTTGGTTGCAGAAAGTTTTGTGTTTGCAGGGGCAGGTGCCTTTGGGATTTATTAGAGAGGTGTCTAGTGAAAGCAAGGGATAGTTTCATTATCTCCTTGGTATTCACAATTCACTACAGTGGCCGGGTACGGTGGCTTACGCCTGTCATCCTAGCACTCTGGGAAGCCAAGGCGGGAGGATTGCTAAAGGTCAGGAGTTCGAAATCAGCCTAAGCAAGAGCGAGACCCTGTCTCTACTAAAAATAGAAAGAAATTAATTGGTCAACTAAAAACATATAGAAAAAATTAGCTAGGCATGGTGGTGCACGCCTGTAGTCCCAGCTACTCAGGAGGCTGAGGCAGGAGGATCGCTTGAGCCCAGGAGTTGGAGGTTGCTGTGAGCTAGGCTGATGCCACGACATTCTAGCCTGGGCAACAGAGTACGACTCTGTCTCAAAAAAAAAAAAAAAAAAAACCCAAAAACAAACTTAGACCAGTAGCCCTCAAGAGCAGATGAAAGTCTTTAACAAAATACATTAGCAAAGCAAGTTCAGCACTATATTAAAAGTAATGTTTTAGTTAGCCGGGCATGGTGGCACATGCCTGTAGTCCCAGCTACTCAGGAGGCTGAGGCAGGAGGATCGCTTGAGCCCAGGAGTTTGAGGTTGCTGTGAGCTAGGCTGACACCACGGAACTCTAGCCCAG
>VSMD01053859.1:0-39340 GCA_008750895.1 Mirza zaza
GCAGTGGGGCAATATTAAAGTTGTGAAACATAAATCCCTTCAGGGAGATAAACTCCTGCATGCTTTAAAAATGAACGTTATAAAGACTATACTCGAGAAGCTGTCCTGTTACTCTTTAAAGGTTGAAATTTAGCAAGTTTTCTTAGTCAAAGCTAGCTTGCTTTTTCAAAGACTCAACCTAGTTTATAAACCCTAGGGAGTCATGAAGGGAAATACACAAAGAAACTAAGATGGGAAAAAGAATGTGACCTCGGCCAAGATTTTTCTCAAGAACTTTGGCCTTTTCTCTTGATCGGTTATATAACTATTTAAAAATTGTTGTGCATGTTTTTGGAAATCTTTTCAAGACAAGATAAGAACTATAAAAATCTGTAACTTTGGAGTGCTAAATCTTTAGAATGAATGACTGAAATGGGTTTAGGGCATGTAGCATTTGAACTACTTGACTTAGCTGTCATTCCCCCATTCCTCACACCCTTCTCAGTCAAACTAATCAGTTATTCTGCTCATCCTAGATCTGGCCTAGGAATTTTAACACAATTAATTAGGAAGCCTCCACCAACCCAAATTGTTGTAGATACTGACAGTGACATAGGTGGAGATAGTGGAGAGTGTGATGAAAAGGATGAGTTTGTCCTCAAGAACGGCACATGGGGAAGTAGGCATTAATAAGGGTGAGGTAGACACCTATGCCTCATCGTGTGGGGTCCATCTTATTTCCTGTAGCACAGCTGGGTGTCTTTCCCTAGTGGCTGAACTGAAGAGTCTCAGCTAGGCCTGAGGAAAAGCAATGGATGGAATTTTAATGAAGGTATAATCTGGGGGAAATGTGAGAAAAAATTGGAAAAGACTGAGGAAAGCAAGAATCAGGTCAGATTTCTGTTTGCATTTTGCAAATGGACCTGGTCCACTTTGATATAGTAAGTAGATCACATCCTTCCCTTACTTTGTTCTTCTGCTTTTGGCTGAGACATACGGTGGTTGAGGGTACCGAAGGGCCTAGCCCTCCTCCCTTGCTTTGTTTATTACAGTCACTTGTGTGCTTGACTTATTTTCTCCTACTAGATTGCAAACTCCTGTAGGCAAGTATAGCTTACTGTTCTTTGTGTCCTCTATAATAGTGACTGCCACAAATATTAATGGAAATGGTGGCTATTAAATATTCTTAAAGTTGAGATTGGAATCCACATACCTCACTGCACATAATGGTCTCCAATCCAAAGTATATACTTTATCCCATAAAACATAGCCCCATTCTTCAGGGTGCTGTCTCCCAAGTGGCACCATAAGTAGGAAGTTCTCAATGGCAGCAACCCCTGCAGATACACCTGGTCTACCTACAAAGAAGAGCTACCACAGAGCTTTACAAGGATGCAAGTGCTTCCCTCACTAATGTACCTCTCAATCCTTTAGTGAAGAGAGTGCTTTAAGGGCCTTCTCATGGAACACAAAGGGGGTGGGCATGCTGGTAACACATGATACAGTTTAAGATTCTGATCTCCCTAAGCCCTTGGATTGATTTTTCCATATCATGCCAAAAAAGCTCTGGCATCTCAGCTATATTAAATGTTGGCTGCCTTTCAGTCCAAGTTTCAGTCAATAAACCAATAAATTTTAAGAGCTACCTTCAGCTGCATGAGCTAATATATGAAATCTGGAATCTCTAGCAAGTATATCAATTCATTGGCCCTATATTTTACCCTCCTTGGTCTAACACCCTTAGGATATACTCCCACACATATTCCCCAGACTTCTACTGATATGTTATATATTAGCAAGGACTTGCGATTCTTTTAATGTATAAGCTAGCTCTTCCTGGGTCATAGTATGTTCCCCTGTCGCTGTGGAGCACACTGAGATTTAATCATATTTATAGGTCTAGTGGCAATAAGGAATGGTTATGATGGGTCTTGAGGAAAAGGAAGATATCCTTTTAAGGAATCTGCCCCAGGTAAGGTTACCATAGAGTTTTTAAACAAAGGAAGGCTAGTCTCCAGAGGGATTGCTACTTTCCCCAACAGGCAAAACTTAGAGTGACTTGGAGTTTCAGGATTGTCAGAGTTATCTGGGTCCTGGCAGAAGTCCCCATTCCAGTTTTCAGGATCCCATTCTTCTGCAATCAATGCCTTAACTTTCACATAAAAAATGGGATGCCACTGTGAATTCAACTATTACTATAATTCAGCAACCCTTAAAATGAATTTAGTGCTTAATTTTTAACAATATCACCTATATGTCTGCAAGAATGAAAAGGTTCTTTTATAGCTGTCATGGAGGCATTCTGGTCACAGACTGTGACTTCAACTGAGAGTTGAAAGACATGAGCTTGTCATTTCCTTTCTATAAAAGCTTAAAGACACTCAGAAGAATCTATCCCATTCCACTGTCCTTATAGTCATCTTCGCTGCCATAACTGGCAAATGCATCAGCCACTGGTTTAGCCACTTGCTTCAGTTGGCATGTCATCACAATTAACCACAGAAGATAGCTTGATCACTTGTAACGCTCCGGCATGCCATGGATTTCTAGCATCTCATTTCCCACTGGAGAAGAGCTCAGCTAAAGGGCATAACCAAAGCCAATTCTCAAATTTTAGCTTTGTGTGTCCATCTCCTGAGACCACTCAGGCTACTAATTCTCTGTCAGAGTCAAATCAAGAGATAGAAACCACACAGTATTTTTAATATGGAAGGTTAAATATAAAGAATTATTACTTATAATGGGGAATTAAAATAATAAGGGGATGGCCACTAAGGTGTGAAGAGAATTCTAAAGAATGTAGGAATAGCAGATATAGGGATCAGCCACTGCCCTTAGGGTGGAGACAGACTCTCATTGAAGATGTCTCATGACTGTGGTTCATTGGATGTCAGAGAAATGTGCCAAGGGTGCAAAGCTATCCAAAGGGTGTGAAGGGCAGCCATTCATGCAGGGTGTTGTACTGGTGGTTCTCCACTGCAAAGCCACTTGAGGAGTTCCAGGGAAAGCTCTTCATGGGAGTTGCCTGCAAAGATAACTGAGAGGGTTCCTGCAGATGTTCATGGGAGGTGCTACACACTGCTGGCCACTGGGCACTGCTGGCCACTGGGCACTGCTGGAACTGAGTGCTACAGAAGCCACATGCATTGTAAGAACCTGCTAAAGGAGCACACTACATAGGTAGAGAAATTTCTCCTTTCTCCAGTGTTCCTCCAATGCCCTCTACTGACAAAGCTTAATTTCATGTCAGCTGGAAAAGGAGGAATATTTACAGGATTTATCTCTATTATCATAAAGCAGGCAATGAAAGGTATACTTGGAACCCTGAGGCAATAATTGGCTCAGTAGTACATTTCCTTTAACTGGAAAAACTTCACAGTGAGGATTGGATTTCATTTGGGACACTGAAAGGCATTACAAAATGCCTCTTTGAGGAGCTGATAAAAGCCATGGACTCTCCCTTGAGATAAATGCCCATGTGTACAAATGCACACAGTCCTATAGACAATTTGGGGGTATATGCATCTCAGACATCTACCCCTGAACCTAGATTAAAAATCTCTGAGAAGAGGCCAAGGACTCTTCTCCAGGTTTGTTTCAAGGTAGTGACATATTCTTAACTTTATTTGAATCTAGAGTAGCAAATGTAATTTCCCCCAACTCTACTAAACTGTATTTGCTTTTTAGTAACAAAGACAAATGTTTGCAAAATAAAGTCGATAGTGTTAGATGGTTCTAAATTTGGGGCGGGGGCAAGAAATTGGTGAAAGACCTTTGGGAAGAGAAAGGCTGATTGCCAGCAGAAGGGCAAGCAGTTGTAAAATAACTGCAATACTGGTATTGGGATTTGGACTTGGATAGTAGTATGCAGAAGAAAAGGGGTATTATCATGACCTGCCATGCTTTGGTAAGGTACATTATGGTGGCTGGCCTCCGATATGAGACCAATGGTCCTTACCTTCTGGTATTCATGCCTGTATTTCCTCTCCTCCCACATTGACTCAGTGCAGCTCTACATAACCAAGATGCAATGATGTAGGTGACAGTATGTGATTTCTAAGATTAAGTCTTAAAAAGCACTGCAGCTTTTTGGATCTCTCATTCTGGGGAATCCAGCTGACATGTTGTGAGGACATTCTAGCAGTTCTGTAGAGAGGCCCACATAGTGAGGAATTGAGACTTCCCACCAATAACTAGTACCAACTTGCCAGCCTTATGAGTGAGCCAACTGGAAAGTAGATCCTTCAGTCCCAATCAAGTCTTCAGAAGACTGCATGCCAGCTGAAATCTTAACTGCAATGTCATGAGAGTCTCAAACCAGAACCGTCAACTGAGCTGCTTCCAAAATTTCTGACCCACAGTTTTGGAGGTAATTTTGTGCAGCAATAGAGAGCTAATACATACATTCCAAATTCTCCAAGGGTCAACAATATAAGGGATCCCTCCTCCCCAGCCCCTCTCTCCCCCACCGCTCAGGTCTCCTAGAGGAGCATCAGTGAGATGCTATTTAGCAATATTTTCCAAGCATTATCCTCAATAAGTCATGAGTTTGAATCATCAGAAAAATTAGAGGTTTGTCTTAGCCTAATGGTCATTCTAAATACTTACTGGACATTCCTGCATAGCAGGAATTTCGACTGCTAAACCAGTTTAGGCAGATTTCTATTAATATAGAAACTAATAGAAATACAGATTTGTCCTTATGTAGACTATTCTAAGAAAATCACATGTCTGAACTACTGTGCTTATTGGGTTCAGCATAATTTATGAGGGCTATTACAAACTAGTGCCAAAATGAGCCACTATTCGGAGAGATCTGGAAACTATTCCTAAGGATGGTTGAAGAATTTAAGGCTGTTTAGTCTGGAGAAAACATAGAAAGCATTTTATAGTTGTCTATTTGAAGGCCTGGCATGTGGAACAAGAGTAAACACATCTTGGGTTGATTAAGAAGGGAAGAGCAGACTTAATGACAAATTATAGGAATGTAAATTTCGCTTCACTTATAACAACCATGGCTATTTAACAATAGGATATGCTGTAGTGAAAACTATGGCACTCCCTCTCCTTGGAAAGATTTAAGCCAAGATTGGCTAATCTCATTTCAGAGATGTGGTAAGAGTGATTTATTCTGGCAGTGCCTGGAAGACTGATCTATAATAGATGACCTCTAAGATGTTGTTCCTGAAAGCCTTTTCCTCCTGAAAGTGTCTTTTTACCAATGGTTATCTCTAAATAAGAAATATCAGTATAGTGGAAAGAGTGTGCATTCTCGTGGAATCAGAACTTTATTTGGAACTTACTAGCTGTGTGTCTTTGGGCAAGACATTTACCCTTTCCGGACTTCAGTGTCCTCACTACCTCTCAGGGCTGTTCTGAGAATTCGTTAGATGACACAACAGTCAAAACACCCACTTAATGGCATTTAATGCATGTGTGGTTTTCTTTGTTCCATTTTCTATAAGATGATTTATGATCAAACATCTGGGACCAATTAAGATTTTTAAAGTACAGTATTGAAATGAGCTAATTTTCCTAGGCTTCCAGTGTAGGTTTTCCTTTTTTTAAAAAACAATAAACTTGATTATGATTTGATTAGATGCTTTGTGACACAGCATCTTCATACTGACTAGGATGGTGAAAGTGGAAATGGAAGGAATCAGAAGCCAGATGGCCAGTATCATCTTTGAAGTCTGCAATTGCAAGATCATGACTTGACTAAAGTCAAGTCTCCTTCCAAGAGAGCTATCAAAACAAACAAACAAACTATACTATTCAACATGATAAAAATATTTTAGCTGCCTGGAAGATATTCCAAATTTCAGTATGAAAAACTCAGTGACAAGCACTTTGTTTTCTTTGAATTTTTAAAGGAAACTGGAATCTCACTGAATGAATCAATATCTGTTTTCTAGCTGACCTCCTTTTTACCTCCGAGAGTAAAAGAAGTGGAAGTAAATAAACATCCCAGAAATACTGGAAATCAATTTTTATTTGCAAATAATTTTCTTTAAATTTCTATTTTCTTTGTTAACAAAAAGAGCTACCCCATGGGCAGAAATCACCCTGAATTACTAAACTACCTTACATGTACAGAGAAGTATTTATTATTAACAATCACAAATCTTTTATTATCTATTACCATTGCACTCTTAAGAATTCTCATTAGTGGCTGTCTTTAGTTACAAATGGTAACTGAGATGTATAATTGTTCTTTCACATTTCCAATTCTTATCTGCAACAAGTACAGTGATTTAAATAGGCAGCTCAATGCTCATGGCCACCTCTTACCAATTGCTGCGATCTTGTATCCTCTCAATGGTAATTATTTTTCCTACCACAAATTCCAAGTCAAACACTATCAATATTCTGGGGACCACCCTTTCATACATTATTCTTCACACATACCTGTATATATATATATTTTAACAAAAATAGGATATTTACATACTGTTGTTATTCTGACCAAGTTCAACTTCATCGATAGTAGTTTTGGGTACTTATTTAATTCAAGTGGCTGTAAAGTTTTAAAAAAACTCACCATTTTTGTCTTATACTATATCATCTTTATGGCTAGGTATTTTGATTTATTGGATGTTCATTGCAATTTTTAAATTTTTTTTTGGCTGGGCACGGTGGCTTGCATCTGTTATCCTAGCACTCTGGGAGGCCGAGGTGGGAGGATTGCTTAACCACTTCAGTATAGCGCTCACCGGCTCGAAACCTTGCCCACAGCCAGCACTCATAGTCCGCAGGATAGCATAGCTTGTGCTATGCATTGACGACGTATCTGTTTTGCTCTTGTGTGATGAGGAAAGCTTTAAAGTACTGAAATCTTGTTTTACTTTATAGGCAGCTTTTACTTTATAGCAGTAAATCAGAATAGGTAACATATACATATATGTTTTTATTACATTATTTTAAATGTTCACCATTTTATTTTGATAAATGAAAAATTAGAAAAAGTCATATCACGGCTGTGGCTAAAGTCAAGGCTTGGCTGTGCGTGTTCAGTTGTGGCTATTGACTATAGTCAACGCTTATACCAAAGTGGTTAAGCTCAGGAGTTCGAGACCAGCTGGAGGAAGAACAAGACCCCATCTCTACTATAAATAGAAAGAAATTAGCCAAACAACTAAAAATAGAAAAAAAATTAACTGGGCACGGTGGCACGTGCCTGTAGTCCCAGCTATTCGGGAGGCTGAGGCAGGAGGATCACTTGAGCCTAGGAGTTTGAAGTTGCTGTGAGCTAGGGTGACGCCAGGGCAATCTAGTCAGGGCAAGAAAGTGAGACTCTGTCTCAAAAACAAAACAAAACAAAAACCCAAACAAACATGTTTTTGTCCATGCCAGTGGACCTTTGATGGACTTTGTTTTAAATAGTGCTTAGCACTATGAAATGTACATTCTATCTTAATATTGATAATTATTAAGGCACACTTTATTAATAAATGTACATTTCATAGTGCCACGTTGAGATGGCCACATCACCTCTAAAGGATTCCTGGAAGTCTGAGTCACAAACATAAGTGACAAGAGCTGAAGGGTCATGTGGTAGTTAAGACTTCCTAGCTTAAAAAGGAATTTGACAAAAAACAAGAAGTCTCAGGGCGGATAGCTTAGGGCCTCTATGGTGGCACAATGATGCCATGAAAGGCCCCAGCATCTTGCAATTTTTCTGCTCTGCCACACTCGGTATGTAGGCCTTCGTTCTCTTGTTTGTTGCTTTATGAGTGAACTGTGGGTCCTTTAACTCCTTCACATTCTCCGGGAAGGAAGACAGGTGTAGAGCAAGGATGAGCTCTGGTTGGCAGAGCTGGACCATTTCTAAACGCTTTCTTAGTAGCCCTGGTAGCAACTTTCATCTCATTGGCTAGAACTGTGTCAAATAGCTGCGCCTAACAGCAAGGGAGTCTGAAACAGTATTTTAAGCTAGAATTAAGGTTCCATTAGAGTGACTGGGTAGCACAGTCTGTTACAGAAAACCTGTATCACAGCAAGTTGTCCTCATTCCACGACTGGAAATAAAGGGACTTCACTCATTTCGGATGCACAGTTGACTGAGTACTTCTAAGACATGGTAGGTGTTCTACCATAAAGAGCAAGGGAGTGAGGGGAGGCTGTAAAGGATACTACTTCATTAGTCGTTGAGGGGAAGAATTTCCGGTTGGTTACTAATCCAATGGTAGGTAGCTTGAAGTCCTTTCTGATGCCGAGAAGGAAAGAGACCACTTTCCAAAACCCCCTATATTATCTGTAGGTGGAAGTCTGGAGGTGTGAAAACGCACTTCGAACAACATTTAACTTAACTATACTGACTCCTAAACCAGTGCTGAAAATGAAGAGTAAGGGAACTTTGGGCAGTAGACTTAACCTTACGTTCCTACGTCTAAGTTATAAATAGAAAAATAATACTGCTAACCCACTTCTTCACATGCAGTAGGTGCTCAGTGAACACTTGTGAACTTCTGCGAAGATTAAGAGGAAGGAACAAGACGGAAACTGAAACCATTTACTCATCAGCAGGCAGTCACGTAGGCATTACCATCCCCATTTAGAGAAGTCAACGCAGGCCCAGAAAGGCTAGCCAGGGTCCCACAAGAAGTACAGGTGGACTTCAGGTTAACTGAAAGCCTGTAATCCTTACGCAGTGCACCCCCCGGCCTCTTCTCCGCCGAAGCTCCTGGCACCCTTGCTTTGCCGACAGACGACTCAAAATTTCAGCAGTGTCATTCAGCATCCGGCAGGACGCTAACTTTTGCAGACAACTCTTGGGACGGTGACACGCTTCCTAAATCTTCAGGGTGTGGTCAAGACAGGGTATGCTAGCGCCAGCTAAGCTAGTGGCTAGGCCTCCGCGTGGCTGGGGGCCGAGGCCGAGCGAACCGGCAGGCCCGGCAGGCTCCAAAGCGCCCGACGGCTTCTGGCTAACGCGGAACCCGGCAGCCGCTGACCCCGGCACACGGGCGGGCGGCTGCGTCGCTGGCCGGCCACGCGCAGGGGCGTGCCGCGCGTGACGCACTTCCGCCCTGCGCCTTCCGGCTTAAAGGGGACCCAGACCCTCCTCGCAACAACAACAAAACCACCGCGCTTGCGGCTGGAGCCCCGGCTCCCGTCCCCGCCCTTCTGCCACCTGCCGACGCCTCGGCCGCGCCCGGCTGGTGCCTGCTCTGCGCCGCCGGGCCCGAGGGGTCAGGCGGAGAGCCGGGCCGCGCCCTTCGGCCAACTTCTCTCACTGCCAGCCGCGCCGCCTCGCGAGACCCGGGGCTGGGCCGTGCTCGTGGCCGCCGCGCAGCAGGAAGGGAGCGGCCGCAGGGGGGAACGCCCGGCCGAACTGTGCGGCCGGCGGCCCTGCCTGCGCGCGGAGGGCGGCGGTGGCGGGCCCAGCTGCCTTCTTTCAGGTACCCGCCCCCGGCTGTCCGCCCGGAGCCACCCAACTTCTTCCCCGGCCCGCGCAGCGGGGCGGTCGCGTAGGGGCCTTGTTGCGTTTCAGCTTGGGGGTCGCGGCGGGGGTGGGGCGGTGACCGCGGCGGTCTTGTCCTTACCCCTCCCAACCTCCCTTCTCTTCGCTTACTCTTTCCCCCCGCCTCCTTCTACAGTCCGGAGCCCGGCGGAGCCCGGACCTGGCGGGGAGAACTGCATCCGCGGCCCAGCACCCAGACGCCACCGCTGCTGCCGCCGCCGCCGCCGCCGCCGCCGTCGCCGCCACCGCCTCTGTCCATCCTTGGTACTGGCAATGGCCTTCTTATCGCCCGATGCACTTGTGACTGACCTGGACACGGAATACTAAGAACTCACTTCTGTCCTCATCCCATTCGCGCCGGCGGTAACCACCTCGGTTCATTTGGGCTTAACTGCTGCTCCTCTTGACTCCGTCCGACTTTGGGGGCACCATGGACCAAAGTGGGATGGAGATTCCTGTGACCCTCATCATTAAAGCACCGAATCAGAAATACAGTGACCAGACTATTAGCTGCTTCTTGAACTGGACCGTGGGGAAACTAAAAATGCATCTATCTAACGTATACCCTAGCAAACCAGTAAGTGTGTAAAAAAGCTGGGTGCAACTGCTCTGACCAGCTTTTCGTGCCATGTACCTTCCTTCTCCCTGTTTCTCCCCTCCCCTCTTGAATCAAATAGGTCTCCCTTTGGTAGACTGCGAAGTATTTTGAGTTCTGAGGTTGTGGGTGTCTCTTGAGTGTCCGAACCATCATTAATATCTTCTTGATGAGGTTCAGTTAATTAGGTAGAGTATGCAGAAATATCAGGAGACATAAGAATTGGCAGGCACGGAAAGGACACCATTTTCCTTGGGCTTAAAGTCATCAACTTAATATGGGAATGACAGATGCATCTCTTAAAAAAAAAGATAAATGAAGCACTACAACCCATATTAAAGCTTTTATTGCATAATAGACTAAAATCCCATTTTACTTTCAACAGTTGGTGCAGAAGTTTGAATAGAAATTGAAAATAACTTTTCTTTCTTGGAAATTTAAGTATGTGACCCCTATAAAAATTATACTCTCAAGACTACTATATAGGCCGGTCGTGGTGGCTCATGCCTGTAATCCTAGCACTCTGGGAGGTGAAGGCCGGAGGATCGCTCAAGGTCAAAAGTTCGAGACCAGCCTGAGCAAGAGCGAGACCCCGTCTCTACTAAAAATAGAATTTTAAGTTTTTATATACATGTATTTTTTAAAACCCCAAAACTACAATATGTTTCAAGAAGCAAAGAATTAAAGGTGTGGGTTCACTTTCTTCTGACACTACTACTTCCACATTTTTCTCCTGTAGAGGATACATAGACATTTCTTTAGAAGAGAACAGTCCTTCCATCCCCCACCATTTGGTCCATCTTTTTATTCCTTTCCTATGGCCACATGTAGATCATTGTGTCAGTGTTTTCCATTTACCTGGATATTACAAAGATAATAAAATACAGACCCTACAGCTCCATTTGTCCCCAAAGTCAGATTTGAAAGGACATGGTTGGTAGTAATTAAGAAGTCTTGGAATAGTTTAGAAGAGAAATGTCTTATAAAGTACTGTGTACAAAAGTGAGGCTTTCACTTTCTCCATTACATACATTTTTAATTCTTTTTTTCCTTTTTTGAGACAAGGTCTCTCTGTTGCCCAGGCGGGAGTGCAGTGGCATCATTATAACACACTGTAACTCTTAGGCTCAAGCAATCCTCCTGCTTCAGCCTCCCAAGTATTGTAGTTTGGGCTACAGGTGCATGCCACCACACATGGCTAATTTTTCTATGTTTCATGGAGCAGTAGGGTCTAGCTATGTTGCTCAGGCTAGTCTTGAACTGTTGGCCTCAAGTCTCCTAAAGTGCTAGCCACCACACCTGGCTAAATTTTTCTTCTTGAATAAATAGTGTTCAATTACTAAACCCTTTGTTTAAATAATGAAGAGGCTTGGATTTTAGGGTGATAAATATTTTTGACATCAAACTTCAGATGGATCCTTTGGAAGGCAACTGTGCCCTTTAGGCTTCACACTTGTTTTATGGACCTAAGTAAGGAAGACATTTAATCTGTATCAAGATATTTGTGAATTAGGACTGTTTCAGTGTTGCAATATTAAGTTAGGTTTTTAGTTTTCTAGAATAACTACAGAAATAGGGCAGTTATTGCAAAAACAGGAGGTTTAGAAAAACAACTTAGATGGCATTAGCTGTGTTTGTCAGTATTTTGATAAATATTTTTAGTAGGGGAAAAAAAAGCCCTGAATATGTAAGTACTTGGAACAAACTAGTTGGACCTCTCATTTATTCAAACATTTTATTTGAAAGTTAAAATTTATAGAGGGAGTAACAATTTGAAAATTTCTCCTTTACAAAAGATTTCCTGTTGCATATGCTTAGTTTTACACATTTTTGAAGTGAAACATAGCTTTTCACAGTGGTCAAAATTAAAAGTCATAGACTTCTCTAGTACCACCCAAATACCATTTGTAAGTACTTTCTTGAACATATATACTTATGTGAGATCTTTGTTTATATTGTTAAGCCAAAAGGAACTGGTCTGCAGTATGTAGACCAACCACTTTTCTAAAACTTTTTTTTTTTTTAAGTTGCCTTATCTGCCCCAGGGGAAGCCTGCTTTTGGCAGGAGTTCTGCCTATGCAGTGCTAATCACTAGTGGAGGACCATTAATCATCTCTTTAAGGACAAGATCAGTTGCAGAACTTCTCTCCTCCTTCTGTGCTGCCTACCTCTTGTAGACACACTGCAGACACTTTTGGAGACTATACCAAATACTGTACAGTCTATTAATGACCTCTGTAAGTTTTCTTCAAGTGAATTGTAATGTCTGAAGTTCTTTTCTAGGTTAATGAGAGTAGGTGGAGCCTAGGGCTGGGGAGTTCATGTATTTATTGTCATAGAATTTTGTCGAAAACTTTATATAGTATGAGATTTTTCAGGTTTATGTTCTGATTTATTTATCCTGTAAGAATTAATTTGAAGCATCACAGTTGCTGAGCAGCTGTTTAACGATAACCCAAAGCCATAGGTAGTCCACAACACAGGAATTTGAGTCCTAAAAGTTTATTTTGTGAGGTTGTTATTTAGAATTCAGAACAGTTTTCTTTTAGCAGTATTACAAAAGAAGAAGTTTAGGTTCTTATGACCACCCATGGTGATTACTTAACACCGATACTGTGTGTGTTTTTCAAGTGCTATATGGTGTTTGATGGGGATCATTTCTTGTGCCCATTTCTTGCACATCTGCCTGATGAATGTGGGTGGGCTTGGAAGCAGAGTAGGGCTCCAGTGCCTTGTAGGAGCAGGAGTTCCCCAGTAAGAAGTAGAAAAGTCAACACTGCTCTAATTGGATCTGATGGGTCAAGGGTAGGTGGAGGGCCTTGATCCCTGTGGGCAGTGGCTTCTAGGAAAATAAATGGGAGCTGGTTGAGGAGGGAAAATGGAGATTTGAAGTTGTCCTTTTAGGATCCCTGCAAGGGTAGGTCACATGTCTACATGCTGTTAGTGGAGTTTTGGGTAAACTCTCAAAGTCTTAAGATCTTAAGATCTAGCTTTATGGTCGGATATTGATTTGACTTAATCACAGATAGTTGCCCTGTGGATATTTAAAGTTCAACTTTCCCTCCCCCAATAAACTGACAACAAATGTATCCCTCCCCACCTAAAGCACACTTTCTTGGGCTTCATTTATTTATTTAACTAGTATTTTATTGACTGGTATTTGAATATCTCTGGTTAGCATGAAGATGATGTTAAGAGTCCTTTGCTGTTACGAAACTTGGATCTAGTGGGGGATGCAGACATGTAAGTAAATAGCTATACTATTTTTTTTTTTTTTTTTTTAAGACAGAGTCTTGCTTTGTTGCCCAGGCTAGAATGAGTGCCGTGGCGTCAGCCCAGCTCACAGCAACCTCAAACTCCTGGGCTCAAGCGATCCTACTACCTCAGCCTCCCTCCCGAGTAGCTGGGACTACAGGCATGAGCCACCATGCCCGGCTAATTTTTTCTATATATATTAGTTGGCCAATTAATTTCTTTCTATTTATAGTAGAGAGGGGTCTCGCTCTTGCTCAGGCTGGTTTCGAACTCCTGACCTCCAGCAATCCGCCCGCCTCGGCCTCCCAGAGTGCTAGGATTACAGGGGTGAGCCACCGCGCCCGGCAATAGCTATACTATTATGTTACTGGTGTTATACAGGAGGGATGTGCTGTGTGCTGTAGGAGCACAGGGAATGGTTAACTCTGGAGTAGGGATTAGGGGAATGTGTAACCGTTTCAAGAAAAGGTTCACAGGGACATTTACATTTTTGTAAAGAGTCGATAACAGTTTTAAGCAGACAAGATGAGCCAGATTCATCATCAGATATCTTTTTTTTTCTTTACTGTTTTTTTAGAGTTAATGTTTGCACTGAGTAATATACTACTAAGTAAAAAGGTTATAGATCCTCACTGGGTTATGAAGGGAGAAGTATTTTCTAGTTAGGAGTTTAGACAGTTGCCATATTTATGAACCCTTTCACAAAGTGGTCATTAAAAACCTCAGGTGTGGAATTGAGCACTTTTGGAGTATAGTTAGCTTTGAATAGTATTGATAATTGGTTTAGGACTTGATTTAGGAACTGGGAAGTGCTCCAGTTCATGATGATAACTGGATAGTTATGAATGTTATTCTAACATGACATTTGTTGTCACTTTATGACTTTAGTTTTTCAGATCCTGAAATTGGCCTGTAGTGTGAAATAATTGTTAAATTTTGGCAATTGTTATTAGGTGGTAAAGATACCTGACGAGAAGGCCACTTTTACTTGGTTTTCAGATGTTGATCTGAGTTTAGACTTAGTTGTCAGAGATGTAACTATCAAAGTGGTTGAACTTGTTATCGAGTAGAATGGATTATCCTAGGGAAAACTTAGAAAATATGTATCTAAATCCAGTGAGGCACCTTTCTCATTATCATCTCTTACTGTCCTCATATAAAACATTAACTAAAATGGATCTGACTCACCCTGAATTCAATTTTGAAGGCAAATCTTTCTGGCCCTTGGCTCCCGTTTTTTAGTCTTGGGGTCAAAATGTCTCTTGCTTGTGTCACTCAGTTCTGGGTAGATTTCCTCTGTCCCTAAAGTAGTCACTTTCATTACTTTGGTCTTCCTGATCAGTTAGGTGAGTTTGTGCTGCCAAATTATTCCTTTATTCTCAGATTCTGTTAGAATTAAAAAAGCAAGAATAGAACCAGTTGTATAGGTTCTATTCCGAGAATGTAACATTCCTTATCCAGATTGCCAGAAGGAAGTCTTACTTTCATAATAAGTGGAAATAGCTTCTAATAAATCATTTGAAATTTATCTTTTTTTCATTTTTGTAATTCCCTTTTAGCCATGTCAGTTTTAAAACCTGATAGTTTAACCAACTTGGAACTGTTGTTTTAAAGGGGCTATAATCCATACACATAAATTTTAATTTTGTTTTATAAGACTACTATCTTATAAAATTTTAACAAATGTAAGAGGGTTTTGTATTACCTAGCAATATAATTCAATTTTTAAAACCCTTTTTGAGCAAAGGGTACTCTTAAATTAAATGTGAAGGTTGATAAAAAACAGACTAAGAGTTTGAGTGACTACTGACTAAAATTTGTTTTATTAATGTTCTTTGTAGTCTTCTAATGTCTTTATGGAAAATAACAATACTATGAAGGTAATGCTTTGTTTAATTATGCATCAACGCTTTTTAAAATAGGATTTTTTTTTTTAGAACTCTGTTTCTCTTCTTAATATAAATACTGGTTTGATTGTATAGAATGCTTTTATTCAACTGCTGATTTTATACTAACATTTACTAAGTGGTAGCCATGTGTACCAGGCAGTTTACTAATCATTTGATAAACGTTATCACATTTATTACTTGTATACTCATTATGATGTAAGATTTCTTATTAACTCTATTTTACAGATGAGGAAACTGAGGCTTGATGCTTTTTTTTTGCTTAAGGTCATAGAACTGTTAAGTAGTCGAATTGGAATTTGAACCCAGGTTGGTCTGACTTAGAAGCTTAACCATCACTACATGCATTGTATATGATGGCTGTGTATAATGAAGTGAAGAAAGGCATTTAAGGACATGGCCATTTCAGTTATATACTTGTAAACTAAAAAGAACCAATCGATCTATAAAAAGAGGTATATATGTTTAGATGGTTTGTTGTCTAAAAGCTAACAATAAATGGATGAATAGATAACATAGCCTATTACTGTGCTAACAGCTATCAGCTTAGTGTGTGGTTATTTCTGTTTATTCTGATAAATTATAGTGAATATATGGGAACACAACGTCCTAAGACTGCAAAACACGTTGCTTTGCTCCATCTTTTCACAGTCTACTAGTTTTTATGAAATATAGCAGTTGAATACTTTGGCATTCCCTGTTACATATCAGGTGTATATCTGGTATGTGAATGACCCTGTGGACACAGCTGTACGGGGAATGCCTTTTTGGAATTCCAGAGAATATTACTCTTTAAGCTTCCATAAGCTAGTTTTGCTTATTGTTGGCTGCAAGGAGATAAGGGGTAGAGGCAGTTTGGATAACTGCTTCCATTTATAGCGTTTCTCGGGTTTGTGGGGCTTTAGATTGGGTGAATTTAATGGGAGATGGGAAGGAGATGTGTACCAGTACAAATCCACAGAATTCGTTTCCCACAGAAACAATATTTCATGTACCTCCTGCAATTCAGGTCAACTATTTAATACTTGTTGAACTCTGTATAAGTACTGAAATGTTAATAGTTACTACTTTCAGAGGACTTGGATTATAGTTCTTTGAACTAACTTGTAGGATGAAGATTGTTTTACTGAGCTATTAATATGCTAGATATTTTAAACTTAAAAATCTGTATTTTAAAATTAGCATATGGAAATTGATTATGCTGAATTTGGATATACTAGGAACATGATTTTTAAGCCATAATTATGAGAGACCCATTTAGTTCTTGACATAAAAAAATTAACCTTTTGATACTAACTAGGTGACTTTCTTAAAACACAAAAGTGTTGTTGGCTATGTAAACTCATCTGTCAGACTCTTGTGAATACTTTCAATGTATTAGTGATGTATAGTATTTTATCTGCTTTTGATATCTGGTTAAACATTAAAGGGTCAGACACTTTAGATAAAGGTATTTATTTAATCCTTTTAGAAAGAAAAAAATCTCTTCAGATTTGAATTTATTTTGTATATTATGCCAGTCAGTGAGCTTTCTTCATCTTGGTTTTTAGCAGTGTCTGTTAAGTGAGTTAGGGAGCTTTTCTTGGCCAGCTGGTTAAGCAATTGTTTGGATAGTTCTGTCTTTGGGCTACTCAGAGTACTATCAGGATGCTTCTACCTCGTTCTTCATCTTAATATTTAGCTGACTGTGTTCTGCAATATATGACCAAGCTTTGGCTGGGATGGCGCAATGGAGGTGATGAAAGGAGTGTACATGATAGGATTTGCTGACTATTAGATGAAGGAGTGAGCACCTGGAAGAACAGAACGATGGTGATAACAAAGATGGTCAATTATATCTTACCAGTAAACCTTTTAATTGACAATTTAATTAGTACTTTTAGATTTGCTAGTCCTGAATCTTCTGATTCTTACATTTAAAGGGTATCATGCAATTTTTTAACATTGAGAGACAAATCAGTTTTTATTGTGTTAAGCTACTGAGATCTTGGGGTTTGTTATAGTGGCTATTGTACTTACCCTAACTAATAAAGAAATAGATTTTTCAATCAAGGTAAAAGATAGTGTTATTAGCAGGTCTGGATGATTGAGAGTATATCAGTTTTATAAATTAAATTTAATTTGAATTTCGATCTCAAATCTGTACTTTTCCTAATGCTGTAGCTTACAATACCAAAATAACTACTTGAAAATTCAGTTGATTATTGTCATTTGTTATCATGTCTAACAAATAGTTTGCCTGATACTTAAATTCACTGGTATTTGAAAAGGCATTTTTTTTTAGTAACAAAAATTTTCCAAGTCTCACTTATTACCTAATTTAGGCACATGAGAAATTTATTTTTCTCGTTTTTAATCACAGTATAATTAAAGAATTCCCTTTCCTTTTAAAACTTCAGATTATCTGAAGGTATTTGAATATTCAAATGAAAATAACGTGACTTTTCTTATTGAGTTATAATTCATATACTGTAGAATTTGCTCTTTTAAAGTGTACAAGTCATTGGTTTGTAGTATTTCAGAGTTGTGTAGTCCATTATTGCTATCTAATAATTCTAGAACATTTTCATCACCCCAAAAAGAAACCTTGTACCTATTAGCAGTCACTTCTTATTCTTTGTTTCCCCACCTCATGGTAATCACTAATCTACTCACTGTCTCTAATGATTTGCCTATTCTGGACATTCATATAAATAGAATCATAGTTATATGGCCTTTTATGTCTGGTGTCTTTCACTTAGCGTAATGTTTACAAGGTTCACCTATGTTATAGCATGTGTCAGGACTTCATTCCTTTCTACAGGCCAAATTATATTCCATTAAATTTATGTACATTTTGTTTTTCCATTTATCAGTTGCTAGACATTTGTGTTATTTCCACTTTTTGACTATTGTGAATAATGCTATGAACATTCTTGTGTAAGTTTTTGTATGACATATATTTTCAGTTTTCTTTGGTTTATACCTAGGAATGGAATTGAATATATACTGTGTCACAGGGTAACTCTTATGTTTAACTTTCTGAGGAACTGCAAAACTGTTTTCCAGAGTGGCTGCACCATTTTACTTTCCTACCAGCACTGTATAAGGGTTCCAATTTTTATGCATCCTTGACTTGTTTTTGCTTTATGTATTTTGGGGGATATCATACAATTGTGTTTTATTTTTGTGTTCTGCTTTTCTGAGGATTGATATTTTCTTGCTGTGAAAAGATAAAACAATTTATTTGAAGTTGACCACTAATTTTGAGAAAAATACTAAAATATTAACATGATTTCTCCTTATCATAATCTGCTAATATCAGTACCACTTGTAGAAATGAATCAGATGAATTTCATACCAGCAAGTGTTTTAAATTAGCGTTGTGATTCATAGACTAGATGTTTTATTTTCATTCTTAATGATTATATGTAAAATAACTGATAAAACAAACTTCAAATGAGTTGGCTCTTCCAAATCTGTGTAAAACTTTTTGGACTTATTAACACTTTACTTAACAAATTTGCATTTAGCATCTACTTTGTCAGGCACAGTGCTGGGCTCTGGGAACACAGTAATGAACAAGATGGACAGATTCTTTGTTCTTGGCACTTACATTCTACTTAGGGGGGAAAAATACATGTCAACATAATCACAGATTGGGGTTTGTGTTATGAAGTAAGTAAACAGGGTGTGTGAAAGGGAATGCTGTACTGTAATTTTGTTAGTCAGGGAAGACCTGGCTGAGGAGGTCATTTTAGAGCTAAGATCGAAAAGATAATTAAGAACCAGCTATGCAAGAGCTGGGATAGAATACTGCAGGCAGAGGGTGTCTGGGTTGGGAAAGAGCTTGGGGATCTAAGTGAATGCTAGCTTGGCTAGTGAGTGAGGAGGAAAGAGTATTATCAGAGGAGATTGGAGCGAGACAGAAGCCGGGTCTGGCAATGGTAAGGAATTAGAATTAAATCCAATGTAGTGGATTTAAATCCAATGTACATCTATCAATAGAGAGAGGATTTAGGTTTTTAAAAGATCACTCTAGCTGCTAACTGTAGAATAGAAGTGCGAAAACCACGTAAGGGGCTCTTGTAGAAGCCCAGGCTGGAAATGATGGTTTAGATTAGGGTAATGGCAGTGCAGATAGAAAGAAGTAGATTGATCTGAGGGGAATTTTTGGAGATAGAGTATCTAGGATTTGCTGATGGTTAGATATGGGAGGGAGAAGATGAGAGAGAGAAAAATCGAGGATAATGCCCAGGTTTTTTGGTTTAAATAACTGGTGACAGATTGTTAGGGGATAGGGAAGAGGTAAGAGGAAAGATTTAGGGAATTGGGAATTGAGATCCATTGTAGATATTTTAACTTTGAGTTGGCCGATAAGACATCTAAAGGTGTCAGATGTCATAGCATTTGGATACATGGATCTGGGTCTAAGAGAGAGAGAGGCCTTGGATAGTGAGACAAATTTGCAACTCATCTGAAGAATCCTAGCTTTTAGAATTGGGTAGAAACTTTAGCAAAGGACCTGGAGGGGCAAAGACCAGTGATATGAATGAAATGTATACATGCCTCCTGATAATTTTTCTAAGCCTTCAGCCCTCTTTCATAGGTGCAAATGGTGAAGGCTGTGGTGTCTTTCCTTTTTGCAAATGTCAGAACTTTTTGCTGGGTGCTATTGATATTTTCCTCATCCTGCTGAGGGACTTGCTTAGCCACTGCCCACCCTTTCTGTTCAGTAGGTATGGGCTTTAAAAGAAGGATTTGAGGTTAAGAGATTACCAGTCTCTCTCTGGGTTACCAGTAATACTACTTTAGTTAGCCATATTTTGGGTTAAATACAATATGTGCTAACTTTTAAATTTAATAATTATTTGTATGTTTTTCTTAACCTGGGACCCCTAGTTTTGGGACTAGGAGTTCTTAAAATCTTTTATTTTGAGTTTTTGTCTTGATATAAGAATTACCATTATTGATAATCTGGTTGATTACTTTCTAGCTGACTGTCATGCAATTTCAGTACATGTGTTTTTAACTAAATGATCTTCCTAAATATGTTTAACTTGTGTTGCAAAGTTTTTCAAGGTTGGGCTTCTGGAGACTAGAGTCTTTGTTTGACTGACAATGGTTATTGTTTCTGTGAAAAATTTATTTTAAAGCTGCCTATTAACAAATTATGGGAGTAAGCTTTTTAAGTTGGATTGCCAGTGTACTCAGTTTATATATGTTAGTCCCAAATACTGAGTTTTCTAGCATATTTTTTCTCTATTTTGTTTAAAAGTGATACTTGTATCTGATTAATTCCATTACTATTACAGCTTAATAGGAAAATGGGGATAACCTATGTAGACAGCAGATAATATATAGATATATTTAGAAGTAATTGGCAAACACTACAACCTTTCACTATAACTCTGAAGTTAAATAACTTATGTTTTGGACATGGATTTCTTTTTGCCAACATCAAAATATTTTTCTCTCTGTAGAGAAGGTAAATTAGTTAAAATATTTCCTTTTGTTATTTATAAATGTCATTTTAAACTGAGACTTGAAAGTTGTTCTCCTGTGGATGGAGACTTTCTTTTTTAGTCATTAAAAGTGATAGCCATTGCACCTTTAACCAAACCTATTTTAGCAGCCTCTTGATCATGGTTTTGTACATAATGAACATACATAATCTGCTGTTAGTCATATAACTTTTCAGTACTTGCTCAGAATCTCATTAGATCTTCATTAAACTGCATGATGTAGGAGTAGTAGTTACTAGAAATTGGTACCTAGTGTTCATTGAATTCTCATTAGACATTGTGCTTTGTTCTAAGAGGTTTATGTGCATTTCGATTGTTATGAAAATTCAACCCTGTGAGGTAGACAGTATTATTGCCCTCATTTTACAGATGAGAAAATTGAGGCATAGAGTGGTGGGATCTTGTGTAAGTATCTTAACATCTCTTCACCTATATGTGCCATATTATTTAAGTCCAGCTCTTCCACACACGACCCCATCCTTATTAGCTACTCAAGAACATTGCTCTTCAAATCGTGTTTTTTTCTCCTGCATCATCAGTTTTTTCCTTTCCACTGGATTATTCCTATTGGCATAAAAACATGTTATTTCTCTCTTTTTAAAAGAAAAAAAAACCTCAAACACAAAATAAAACAACAACAAAAAAACCTTCTCTTGATCTCACTTTCCTTCTAGCTGTTGTCCTGTTTCTTTTCTTCCCTTTAGTGCAAAACTCCTCATCAGTTGTGTATATTAACTTTGTCTAACTGTATTCTTCCTTTTCTCTTGAATCCATTCCAGTTTGGTTTTTACTCTGCCACTCTACCAAGATTGCTTTTATCAACATCACTAGTGATCTTGTTGTAGGATGTTGTGGGGAAATACAGAGATAAATAGAATAATATGAAGGAAGGACACTATGCTTAATAACAAAAGCCTGGAAACATTCAAATATTCATTAATAAACTGTATTACTTCCATATAATGGAGCATTATGCATTTGTCAAAAAGAATGGAGAAGATATCTTTATACTGCTAGGGTATATTAAGTGTGAAAACAAGGTGCAGGAGAGTATGGTGTACTACCTTTTATATAAGAAAAGAAGGAAAATAGTGTGTTATATTGTTAAAAAAGAAATGAAAGGGTAATCCAGAATTGTAGGGAAAGGGGGCAGAGACAGAAACTAAACTTCGTTGAATTTACCTTGTTCTGTAGTTTTTAGTTTATTACCATGTATGTTATATATAATTAAAAAACAAAACAAAGTTAAATATAGGAAAAAAAAATCCCCAAATGTAAACACAAGAATTTAACATTGTCAGGTTGGTGACGTAGCTACAGGAATTATTTCAAGTAACTGAAACATAGTATTTTGACTCTGTATCCCTAGTGGCATGTATGCTAAGGACAGAAAAAAGCCACAAAAAATACTGAACTTTATTCAATAATTGTTAGTAACAATCTTGTTATTTTGAGATTACATGTAGTAGGATAAAACAAGTTAAAGTCTGTTTGCTTAATGGCATAGGTTTATTAATGTCATTGGCAAGCAAGATTTTCTGGGTGAGAGAAGATACAAATAAAATGATAACTATATTATTTAATGGGAAATGTCAATATGAATTTAGGGTATAAGTTTCTCTTTCTAAAAAATACATATTTTGTAGCTCTGCTCATTGAAGAATCCTAGAAGTAATGATAAGTAAAGCACTCACAGCGCTCAGATTTTGGTGTTCAGATCCATTTCACATTAAAAAGAAAAAAAATCAAGGCTCCTGGAGCAATGGCTATTCCATGTCTGGGGCAGGAAATGTGGGAAATGAACCTGGGGCATTTTGTGCCTGAAAGCAAGGAAGCTATTAGAGATTGACAAGTCAGGTCAAAATGACATAGGAACCAAGTGAAGGAACTCCTACTGCTCAAAGATGGTGCAACTTGAGGATTTAAAAAAATGATGACAGTACATTGAAAAACAAAATGCCACAAGCTCATAATGACACTTAAAACCCAAAACTCATTGTCACTTTTGGAGGTTGCTTGGGCAGTCACTCTGAAAACTCATAAAAGGAAACACTGTGGATCTTTGCTACCTTTTTTATATAGACTAACCAAATAGTTGATGAGGAAAAGTTCTTTTAGAAGAATCGCAGCTAATAAATAAAGAAGGAATTATAGAATTAGAAAAATAATAGTTTTCTACTTCTTATGAAATAATGGATTTAGGCAGTTGAACCTTAGGTAATTATTAATAATAAGGTTAATGGGAACTTTATAAGGGATAGATCAGGCTGACAACATCTGAACTTACTCATCAGTCTTAACATCACTAAAAGTAGCTTAGCCAATCCACATGTAGTACTCTTGTCAAACAAAAAGGAATCTGAATCTAAATGACCCTCTAGAATCTTATTACATTGTACGGGAACTTCAGGAGCATGCTATAATACCAGGAGGATTCAGTTAGTCAAAACAGACTGGGAAATTCTACAAAACAAACAACATGATTTCTTCAACAAATAAATAGCATGGGAAAAATTAAAAGGTAGTGGAAACTGTTAAAAGATTAAAAGAGATACAACAACCCAATCTTGTGTGTGAACCTTGTTTGGCTTCTGATTCAAACCATCTCTACAAAACACTTTTGAGCAAGTGGGAAAAGTTGAGCTGCACTGGATATTACATAATAAGGAATTATTTATTTTGTTGAATGTGGTAACATTATGGTTATTTAAAAAACCCTTATAGATAATACTAAATTTTTATAGGTGAAAAGAAATGATGTGTGATATTTTCTTTAAAATGTAGTACTTCTAAAAAAAAGAGGAGAAATGGGAGATAGAGGTAAAAAGAATAGCAGAATGTTGGTAATTACTGAAGCTGGGTACTTGGAGTTTTTGAAGATGGGGGTTCATTTTATTCCTTCCACTTTGTGTGTGCCTGAGAATGTTTATAAAGTAGAAAAAAGTTCATAAAAAGAGACTAATGTCTTTTATGTAGAGTGATGATGTGACATAGAAGCACCTATTAATTAAATATTTGGTCTGGTGAAAAAGTGATAGTAATAGTTTATGATGGCTGTAATACTTATTAAACTTCTTTAGGTTCCAGTTGAAGTAATGAGTACATTATAGAAATTTATAGAGCATTAGATAATTCATTTTGGCCAGGGGTTAAATCATTCACTATCTACTTAGCATTCATCTTATGTTTATATAATTTACCATTCAGTGCTTGTAAGAATATAGGAAAAAACAAACTCAATTTCTCCTACTATACTCTTACCACACTCAATACCACATAATTCTGTGACCTTTGTTCACCAAAATGTATGGAGATTTCTCCCCTCCAACAAGCAAGCAATTCTGCAGATACTTTTCTAGAGTACACCATCTGGGTATCCTGTAACTGAGTTCATTTCTGACACTGTCTACCTGGAGATAGCATCAGATCCTACAGGTTGAGGGCTCAGTCCCACAAGACTTCCCCCGTTTAGATGCCAGTTGCCAGCATAGGTTGTGGCCTGTGCTTTTTCCAACTGGTTATAAATCAGGGTTTCCATGACCCCTTCTTTGGATTCAGTTAATTTGCTAGTGTATCTCACAGAACTCAGGGAAAAACTTTACTTACATTTGCCTATTTTAAAGGATATTACAAGGACACAGATGAACAGCTGGATGGAAGAGATGCATAGGAGGAAGTGTGGCAGAAGGGGTGTGGAGCTTCCATGGCCTCTCTGGGAGTATCACTCCCTGGGAACCTATACCTATTCCACTATCCTGGAGCTCTCAGAACTCAGTTCTTTTAGGTTTTTATGGAAGCTTCTGTAGGTAGGCATGATTGATTAAATCACTTGCCATTGTTTTATCAGCTCAACCTTCCAGGCTCTTCTCCCTCCTTGGAGGTTGGGGGGTGGGACTGAAAGTTCCAACTCTCCCTTGGTTTTCCTGGCAACCACCCCCATCCTGAGGCAATCTAACCTCCTTATCCACCAGTTATTTTAGTGTACAAAAGACAGTCATAAATCCACAAAATCCAGGGCTTTTAGGAACTATATGGCAGGAAACATAATGAAAACCAAATAGATATATATTGCAAAATACCATAGTGCTTCCATATTTATATGTATTGATTAAAGTTTCATGACTTGTGATATATATTTTTTAAAAGCTCCTGTATTATGTTTGGTTGTTTATATTTAGGAATTTGTACATGTACATTTTAAGAATAGCATGCTCCAAAATGCTTCCAGGGGAAACTAAGATTATACCTAATAGTTAAGTATTTTGGAAGGATAGCTATATCATTCCCTTGGTTGGCTTTGGTGTGTTAAGAACTCCTGAACCATGAATCTTACTCAGTATGACAATTTCTATTATGGCTTTTTAAATATAAGACACTTCTGTAGTAGTCATGTTGAATATATATTCTGCTTAAAAATTGTTATAGTTGTGGCTTGTATTTGGCATATTTAATAGTTTTTGATACAGTTAATATTTGTTTTAATAGAATTCAAGGACCAGTTGCCTATTTCTCAGTTATGAAATAGGCCTTATGGGCACTATATAAAATGGTTTAATTTCAAATAATGTTAGGAGTGTGAACATTTAGCAGATTTACTGTAAGTACAAAGTATGACAGAGATAACCATAACATATTTCATATTCTGGGTTTCATATAGAGATGACAACTGAATCTCTGTGTATTTATGTTGATTTCTCTTTACTCTGTGTTTTTGAAAAATGTACAAAGGTATTTTTGAGAGTGGCAGGAATAATAAAAACTAGAATAGTTATGTAGAGTAACTAAATCCAAATGACTCTTGAATTAAAACCAATCAATTGTTCTGCATGATGTTAGTAAAGTAGAAAATAAATCTTAATTATACATTTTTGATTAAAATACTAAGAAAATAATGCAAAATAACTGGTGACCTTTTATTCTAGTGTTGACTATTCATATAAAGCCAATCACTTTCTCATTTTCATAGTCTTCAAGATTTTTAATGATAGTCATAAGGGCATTGCATTATAACTGAAAAGACAAACTTCTGATTTACCTTATTTCCTCAAGCTGTTTTTTAATATAGTAATTATTTGTATTTTATTATAGCTACAGTAGATATGCTACCATTTGCTGAGATCTTAAATTTCTTAAGTGGAATTAGGAAAAACAAATATTCTTAAATTGTGTCAATTTCTGCTTATTTGTGCCTAACGGGAATTTTATTTTGCCTATATTCAGGCATGCTATTCCCAACCTACAGTTGGTCTAGTTGGAAAAGTTGAATTCTTTTCTTTGTCCCATTTTTTAGTTGACGAAGGATCAGAGATTGGTGTATTCGGGCAGACTGCTTCCCGATCATCTGCAGCTGAAAGACATTCTCAGAAAAGTAAGCTTTTCTACCACTATTTGATACCAGATACATTCAGAGTGTGAGAGGAGATATGCTCTGAAGTTTTATCCAACCAGTTCAGTTTTTAGATACTTAAAATCAACCCCCAGGGGTGGCATAACAGGTAAAGATAAATTAGAAAGCAAAGACCATGATATATTCTGATTAGTTTAGGTAACTGTTATATATATCCATCTGACGGCTAAATCTGAGGTAGTATTATATATTTGTGTTCAGGTATTGTCATCTTTTGTAAGAAAACCCTATTGACTTATCAATAGTGCAGGAGTGGAATGTTCAGTAGTGGTGAAGGATTTTCATTGATAATCTTTCCTCTGGATCCCTTTTTAACTAAATTGTATGACGTTTTAGTACAAACTGCTTGGGTTGGAAGTTTAATTTCAGGACAGGAAATAGAGTGAACCCCAGTTGGTCCTTCACTTAGCCAACTGATGCTCAGAGCTAAAATATACTTCCATATAGTATTTTGACAAAATCAGCTTGAATGCTGGCTATTTTCATGGCAGCTTTTAGCTTATGTTCATTTGTGGAATTTGTACTTTTACAGCTTTTTAGGGTTTGAAATGCTGCTTTTTGTTTGTGAATATAGCAGAATTGAATAACTTTCATGTTTTGTCTTTGATCTTTGACTTAATGCTTAATGTTGTTCTAGTTATTCCTATCTGATTTAGAAGATCCATGTCCTCTCCTGTATGTTTATGATCACCTGTGGGAAACTGAAAAAAAAAAATCTTAGTGTATTCCTTCTGGTTAGCTAGTTGACATTTTAGCTTTGCCAGTGTGACTTCTTGCTGTTATTTTGTTTTAATTATATAGTTTCAAATTGCTAAAATGTCTTAATACCTATCCCCTCTAAAATAGTGGACTTCACAGCAGATTTTTTTTCTTTCTCTTTCAATAGACTTTATTTTTTAGAGCTGTTTCAGGTTTATAGCAAAATTGAGCAAGAAAGTACAGAGATTTCTCATGTGTTCACTGCCCTCACACACACAACTTGCTACACTATCAGCATCTCTTACCAGAATGGTACATTTATTATAATCAATGAATCTACATTGACATATCATTATCACCCAAAGTTTATGTTAGGGTTCACTTCTTGGTGTTGAAACATACTATGGGTTTTGACAAATGTTTCATGACATATTTCCACTATTATAGTATCATATGTAATAGTCCTAAAAACCTCTGTGTTATGCCTATTTGTTTTTTCCATTTTTATGCTTAAACACCTTTCTACTATCTGCTCTTGGAAATACAGATATATTTATTATTTTAACCCAAGGATAGCTTTTCTGCACATGAATACTTTTTAAAAGGCTTTTGCTGCCAAAAATGGTTTCAGACCAGATGACTTAAAATAAAAACTGCTCCAAAGAACTGTTGCGTCTCCCAAATACAAAACATTTTGAATAATGTTTATATTTTTTATAGATTTTTGAACATTTTTGTTAAAGTCAGTGTACCCCTTTACATTTTTCAGTTAATTGCTGCATTAGCTTTCCCTGTTTAGTTACATTGATAAAATGTTTGACAGAAACATTCCCCAAAGGTGAATGGATACTGTGAGTTGTGATTTATATAACCTTTTGAAAATAGGTTTCTAAGGATAAACATCTTATACTTGGATGCTTTTATATATTCCATATTCAGAGGCTAAGGGGACATTGTGAATCAAGAGTGTCTTCAACCTACTTTGCTAGGCGTACCTCATGTAAAGTTGTCTCTGCAGCCTTTCCTTAGCATTCTAACACCTGTAAACTAAACTTTTCTCTAAACTTATAAAGCAGTTGCAGTTTGTGCTTCTCAGTTTCATGCAAAAGACTGTTTTATATATTTCTTTATTGTGTTCTGATGCACTAGTCTGATCTCTTAACAATATCATGAGCCGCTTTAAGGAAGGGCCTGACTCTTACCCTTTCTTGGATTCACCTCAGAATTAAGCACAATTCAAGGTTCATGGTAGGCAGTTGATCAATTTGTAGTTTCTAAGTAGCTTTGTTTCCCTTTCTCACCACTGGACATCTTTCTTTTCTTCTTTCCCCTTTTTCTTTAGCATCCTATTTTTTTCTTCTTAAATTGCTGACTCATCCTTCATTCTTTTCTGTCCTCCTTTATTTTCTCTTTCCTTTCTCCATCATTTACGAGCTTAATGTCTAAGTAAAAACATACTTATGATCTCACTAAGCTAAAATGCCAACTCTAATCATTATTTAGAATATTTTCCCTCAGTCATAGTTATAGGTTTGTGGAAACACATGAAATATTTACAGAATATAGTTCCAATATATGCTTTATATCTGTGTATAAATGTAAAAATAGTTTTTGACTTAAAAAATAGTAAAAAACTATATATCACCTTGCTAAAATTAAGGCAACTGATATTATGATGAAGTTATTTGAGTTTCTTTTATAGTTGCTAAGTCTCAAGTAATGGAAATATTTTCATTATTTAAAGTTTGTGGGCCTAAGCTTCAAGGTGACTCTTAGGGTTCTAATATTAAGGTGCTAGCTAGATGTTTTTGTATTGAAATAATAGATTGTGTTGACACAACAATAGATTGTGTTGACACAGCATTGATTGCGTCAAGGCTACTTGGTATGCAAATAATAATTTTTTAATATAGCAATTGCTGAGTATTTAGACCATTTTCTAAGCATGAAAAAAAAATTGAATTCAGAAGGGCCCTAAATATTAAAATGGAAAACATGTCTGCATATAACATTTTATTACTTATACAATCTCTAGGCTGTCAAGGAACTTAAGTTTTGAGTTAAGTGTTTCAGCTTAGCTACTGGCTTTTTGAACTGTACATTTTCTAATACTACCCTTTAAATGTAATCTTCTTTAATTTTAGCAAGATGAGTATCATATGGTTCATCTAGTATGTACTTCTCGGACTCCTCCTGGTTCTCCAAAATCCAGCACCAATAGAGAAAGTCGTGAAGCATTGGCATCTAGCAGCAATTCTGTGAGTTGTTTTGGGAGGAGTAAATATTGAAGTTTTATGATTATCCTTTTTTGCCTCTAAAAACTAAATGAAAAACAGAAGAATTAGAACTTACGGGTTTTGAGATTGGGATTTGAAAAACTGGAGTTTAGGCTTTTAAAATTTGTTTTTAGAAAACCTAATACACGGTTATCCCTTGAAACCTATTTACTATAAGTTATAATTTGCTATATGGCAAGTCAGTAATAAATTCAATCTTTAGGAGTTTAATTACTGAATACTTAGAAAACAGAATTTTGATAGGATTATATAATATAAATGCTCAGGCCAGTGAAATTTCAGAAATATTTAAGGTGTCTAATAGAGAATATTTTATTCAAAGTGATTAAATTATTTATATTTTAAGTATCCTACATCTTCTTGATATAGATTACTAGGTCAAAGATTTTGTTTTAAACAGTGAATAGATTGGTGCATACGTTCCAATTGCAGGGGGAAGAATTACTTAACGTACTCTTCTCTTTCAGACTTGGATATTTGTCTCTCCCTTCTTACTTTTCCATCTGCTTAACACTGTTTTGGAAATATTTATAACAGTTAAACTTCTCAACTTAGACGTTTCTACAAATTTTAAAGACATTATCACCAATCCTTTTAATATTAAGTTACTTTTGATTTCCTATAAAAGCTTTATATGATACTTTTGGGGGCAAGAGGATTGGGATGAGTAGAAGCTTGCTTTAAACTTCTCGAGGAAGCAGGGAACTTTTATACTGCTAAGTATGCTTTCTTTATCAAGAATCTAGGCTATGGCTCACACCTATAATCCCAGCATTTTGGGAGGCCAAGGCAGGAGGATCACTTGAGGCCAGAAGTTCTAGACCGGAGGGGGGAACACAGTGAGACCCCTATCTCTACAAAAAAGTAAAAAAAAAAAAAAAAAATTAACTGGTCATGGTGGCATGGGTCTATGGTCCTAGCTACTTCAGAGGCTGAAACAGGAATATCTCCTTTGAGCCCAGGAATTTGAGGTTCAGTGAGCTATGATAATCCATTGCACTCTAGTCTGGGTGACAGAGTGAGGTCCTGTCTCTAAAAAAAGAAAAAAATAAAGAATTTAGCCAAAACTTAAAGAGAGGAGCCAAGTGGCGAGTGGCAGGGGTGATAGCTGTTAAGCGATCTTCTAATAGATACTAGCTAACTGCTTCTTTAAGAAACTAGATCCTCCAGTTGTTATATTTAATTAGTATAGTCTCAATGGTAAGTATTTTATAGTACCAGCCATGGAAATTTAGCTTACATTAAACTGAAATTTTCTTTGTCAGAACACCCAAGGATCTTTGTGTGGTTCCTATATTGGCATGAGAAGGGAAAACATTGGATTGACACAGAGTTTTGTTTGTAATCTTTGGACATAGTTTCATTGCTCCAGTTTTTGTTGGGAAATAACCCTCTGATTTAATTGACTTGGGTTGCTCAGCCATGATTTTATGTCATTAGTATACATACTTGGTTTTCTCAGTATGTGAAAAATATCCTATTGACAGGATTATATATGAAAATCTAAAAAGTATCAAAGGAAAGTTAAATTGAACTCCTCTTAATTTTTCATGGCTCAGAAATTTCATAGGGATTTGAAAATGTCTTAAAAATCTAATCATGAAAAATTATCTAATAAGGTCAGAAATCATTAGTTCTAGAGACTTTAAATTGTGCTGCCAAATGACTAGTTAGGCCTTTCTTCTGTTAATCATGTTAATGAGCACCATATTATGATGGCCCATTTAATGAGAAATCTTGCCAAAAAATAAGCCATTTCCAGTTTATGTCTCTAAGAATCAAACTGCTTAGTAAGATATTTCTTATCTATTTTGTGTGAAGTAACATCCTAAAGAAAGTTTTGGCTAGTTTTGCAAAGGACTAGTGTGCTTGGGACCTTGCACATGCCAGGACTTAGGATGGTAGACATGCAAAAAGACATCCTGTCAGTAGGAAGGCAGCACAAGTAAAATACAAGTTTAATAAACTTGGAAGGATGTTAAAATAATATCATACTCAGCTTTTTAAAGTGGAAGAATTATTAATATAATTTATATGACATAATTGTGTATTAAATTTAGATAGAACACTTGACAAACTATTAATGTTTTCAAAAAGCAACAAATTGGGGTGGTCTTCAAGGGGTTACATTGCTTAAAGTTACTGAATCAGTTACTGACATCATTTGATCAGGAGAATTTAAAAGTTCTGATTGGTATCTTGTTCATTTTGTTACAAAGAACAATATTTGTTGATGGCATCTATAAATCAGTTGAATTTTAGACTTGAATGGAATCTAGAAAATCTAGTCTAATTTTGTTTTACTCCTTGTTAATGTCAGAGGTAACAGTGGATTCTATCTAGATCTTTTGTTACCCAGCCTGTTCCTCATTAGTTTAAACCAGTGTGTTACTGATAGCATGTTATACAGTATTTGGCACATAGTAACTATTTAAATAATTCAGTAATTAGTACCATTTATTGAGCACTTTCTGTGTGTTAGGTATAATGAGAGGAGCTTTGCATACATTAACTTAATTGTGTACAAGGAGCTTTTATGCATTAATTTAATCCTCACAATTTAATATGCTATTTTGTATAGTATTCCTCTGCTTCTCAGCCTTTTCTAGTTGAAAAATGGAATACTGTTGGTTAATTAAGCAGTTTTGACTTTCTGAACTCTAATTTAGTCTTAGCAAAATTAAAATATCTACCTTTTATACTGGACATAAGATTTAAATCAATAAATTTCTAAAATTTAGTTATTTTGCAGAGGAATTTCATGAATACATTTTTAGTAATATGTCTATAATTTCATAATTATAATTAATTAAATCTCCTTAAAAATTATTACACTTTTGTTTGTAGAGTTCAGATCATTCAGGATCAACAACTCCGTCATCCAGTCAAGAAACCTTGTCTTTAGCTGCTAGTTCTTCCTCAGAAGGATTGAGGCAGCGTACCCCTTCACAAGCACAAACCAACCCCGCACAGAGTCATCAGTTTCCATATGTAATGCAAGGGTAAGTGAAATTGTGGTAGCTGTGGATCATAATTGGGGCCTCCTAAAAACGAATTACTTTTGATTTTCACTGTAGCCCCTTTGCAGTAATTAGAGTACATTTGAAGTCTATTCATATACCTGATTTTATATTTTGGGAACTAGAGGGTTAAGGAGAGCAGTGCTTTTGGAAGCTGGTTGTACATCAGAATCATGTAGGGCAGTGCTTTTGAATCTTTGATGTTTCTACTAATCACCTGGGGATCTTGCTAAGTTGCAGGTTCTGATTCAGTAGGTCTGGTAGTGCCAGAAATCCTGCATTTCTAATAAGCTCCCAGGTGATATTGATGCTTCTCATGCTTGGACCACACTTTGGATAGCAAGGATCTAGGTATCTAAATTTTTTTTAACTGAGTTTCACTATAAATCTACTCAATTTAGTTTTCAGGGGAGTGTGTGGTACTTAGAAAAATATAGGGCCCAGCAATCTGTTTTTAAAAAGTTTCACAAGTGTTTCTGATCAGCCAGGCTTGGTAACAACTGAGGTAGAATAAAACCACATGCATTACAAGGATATGCTAACTATTGCATGTTATTCAGAATGTTTGTTATATTGACAGTTCTGTGTAGGAGTTTTCTCAAGAAACTTGCTATGGCCACTCTATATAGCAATTACAGCAGCCTCCTTAGGTTATATAATTAATTCCAAAGGAAATGCAACCAGCAGCTATAGGTAAAGCACATCTTTAGACAGCTCAGAGAGGGATCTTGGAGAATCCCAGGGTTTGGACCTGGCTTGTGTTTGAAAGCAGAGTATTTTACTGGGGTACTATTATTTGTTTTGAAGGAAAGGAAACTTGAGTCACAGGTGTTGATAACTTTTCTGTGCTGTATGTCAAGTCATGGGGCTCCAGTGTGTGGAACCAGCCTGGATCCACGATGATGGGACTGGAAATGAGAAAATGGTTAGAACTCCATTAGCGTACTCTAGGTGAGGTAACCAAGGAGTAGCCGTTGACTGCTATGCTAAACAGGATAACATAAACATTCAGGTGCTTTTTATTTAGAACTTTTAATTCAGTCCTTAATATAGAAAAACAAACCTGAATATATAGCAAAATATAAGAAAACTCATTTGTCTCATATTTCTTGAATGTGAAATCTTTTCTCTCGAAATAAGTGCTTAAATGAGTTTTGTTGTAGATTTTTATAAGTACTTATAAAGTACCTATGAAACTGTTCTTGTTTTCAGAAAATGATTACTATAAACTGAAACTTATTTATAAAAAGCAATGTTCTCAGGGTTTACATTATGGAATAGTAGCTCAAAATACTTTCTATCTTATGACAGTGATTCATTTCCTTTCTTTTTTGCAGAGTAAGACACTTCAGTTCTTCCCAATTTATACAGAGTGATTTTACTTATTTGGTGGTAGTGGTGGAAGGTGGGAGTATTATAAATAAGCTTGAGAGAATATGCAGTGACATGTTAACAGTGGTTATCTCTGGGTGATAAGATTTTTAACTCTTTCTCATACTCATAGTAAATATATTTTATAATGAACTAAACAAAGCTTATAAGCTTGCAGGTCTTCAGAATAAAACCATAGCTATTTGGGGGAAAGATTAATAATTTCTCTAAACCAGGCTATTGAGGAAATCAATAAACATGAAAGACAAAGGCATCCAGCTCTTAGAAGTATATTAAACAGATTAGAATATCTGAAATAGGGTTTATCTTGCCCGAAGTGAGTGTTAAAGTGGTGAGCAAGAAAACCTTTCAAAGATATTTGAGCTTGACGTAGGGAATCTATTACTAGATTTAAAATACTTGATTTTAAATCAAGAGGGCAGTGTATTTTAGGGAGTGCACAGATTCTGGAGCCAGCCTGCCTGGGTTTGAGTCTTGGCTTGAGTCTATTCACTGACTAGCTTGGGCAAGTCTCTTCCCTCCTGTGCTTCAGTTCGCTCACTATCTGGGGGGTAAGAGTATTTATCTTACAGGATTTCTATGTGGATTAAAAGAATGTATGTAAAGTGGTTAAAACAGTAACTGGCATATGGCGATATATTAGCATTTACTTATAAATACATCTGTCCTTATAGGTGAATGTTGTGCATTCATTTAGCAAACAAATTTATAGGTATCTGTGTGTCTCATACACCGAAACATTCAAATGAATGAATGCCAGTGTTAGGAAAATAAGTCTCTATATTTGGAGAAAGTACTATGTGATTTATAAAACAATTGATGCGAAATTCAATAAATAGGTATTTATTTCAGCAGTGAACATAATTTAACTTAATCTCATTAGTTGTCATTTTTTACTGATGAAAACTTTGTCTAATATAGTCTTAGCCTTAAATGTCTTAAGTTTGGTGATTTAGTGATCTTGAAGAACTCACCATCAAAATAAAAAAAGTTCTGCTTTCCTTTTTTAAACTTTAGAATAGTTTATATTTAACTAGTCTGCATGTGTTTTCTACCATATAGGTTAGTATTCTTAATTTTTAGTGAGCTTGTTAAAACTGCTAATTTCTGGTCCCTATTCCCTGAGGTTTGAATCACCAGTATTGGAGTGGTGCTCAGGAGTCTGCCAACCTAACAATACCTGGGAAGTTCACATTGAGAAATTCTAATGCAAGTGATTATTTGCCTACCTAGCTCTTGAGAAAACATGAGAGGAACAGAGCAATACATGTACTTCACCACTTTGGCTGTCCATTTACAAAGTCACATGTGTGAGTCCTGACTGTTTTTGGACTCGGTTGTGCTGTCACATTTATTTACTTTAACTCCAAAAATTGCTGGTTGGCTTATGGAATACCCAGTTTTGTACCTTACGTTTTTCCCTCTGAAATATCAACAGCCTTATTTTATAATAAAACTGAAAACCTACTCATGGTACCCTTCTATATTGTCTGATTTTTTAAAGTAAAAATTGCTTGTAGCCTACTACTCAGAAATAATCATTTTTATAAAATGATCATTTTATAATATAATCATTTTTATAAAAACTAACATTTTTATAAATATCCTTCTAAACACTTTTCAACGTGTACTTTTAAAATAAAAATATCATACTATTCTATTTTTTAAACCTTTTTATAAAACATAGCTTGGATATATTTCCAGATCAAATGTAAAGTCTATAACATTTAAGGTCTTTGTGAGTCTTCATTATGTAAATATACTAATTTGTTCATACTTCTGTTGATGGAGAATGTATTAGTTGGTTTTGCTGCATAATAACCTCAAAATCTCAGTGGTTTGCAATAGCACACTTTATTTTTCTTGCTCACAGATTTGTTGGTTACTTGGGACAGCTCTGCTTCAGGCTGTAGGTTGAGTTCAGGTCTGTTTCATGTTTCTCCTTCTCTGTGGACCAGTTATTCCCCAGCGTCTGTTCTTACGGCAAATGATAGGAACACAAGAGGGCAGGCTAACCGCTGAACACATTTAAAGCCTTGTGCATGTCACATTTACTAATATTGCATTGGTCAAAGCAGGCCACATGGCTACTCTGAACAACATAGGGGTAGGGGGAGGTATTGCAAAGTTATAATTAGTACTGTATTGGTAAATTCTTAACAGCTGAGATTTCTGGGGAAAAAAAATAAAATCCTGGATTTGTAGCATTTCCTGATTTCTGTGGTGTATGTACTCCTACGGTGTCTCAGCAATCTGCTCTGATAAGCAGCAGGAACCAGGTTGGCCACTGTGTGGCAGAGAGTGTGTATGTATCTTGTTACACAAGAGTGAAGAATTTGGAGCAATCTTCTATCATAACTTTTGCGTTAATTTTTTCCCCACTAAATATCACCATAATCAACATTCTTAAATGTGCTTATGTACTAGCAGTTACTATTGTAGGGTAAATAATGAGAAGGGGAATTTCTGAGTCAAAGTGTTCTTAAGACTTTTTGAGGCTCTTAGAGACTATTGCAAAATCGCAGTAAAGAAAAGTTGTACTAGATTACTCTCTTAAAATTTTTAAAGAACCTGATTTCCCGTAACTGTACGTATATGAACTTGCCAGTGTGATAAATTGGAATGGCCTTATTTTAATTTGATACATGATTAAGAGGCATTCTTTTTGTTTTTTGAGTTGCTTATTTGTTGGTGTATTGTTATATTCAAAAATTCATTTGTGTTCTTTATCTAAAAGGGTATTAATAATTAATACTTATTAAGCATTAGCACAAACTAGGTGTTGTATTAAGCACTTATACATGTCTTACTTCATTAAATTTTACACAAACTCTGTGATCTAGGTAATATTTTCTCTTATTTTATGGACGAAGAGAATGAGGCTTAAAGGTTAGATAGCTTGCTGGAGTTTGCAGAAGTGGTCAGTAGCAAGACTAGAATTCAAATCCATATTTAACTTGGAAGTCTGTATTCTTAACAGCATTGCTGAAGGGACTCTATTTTTGTCTATTGTTTGTTTCTTTTTCTTTTCTTTTTTTTGAGACAGAGTCTCGCTCTGTTGCCCTGGCTAGAGTAAGTGACATCATCATAGCTCATTGCAACCTCAAAATTCCTGGGCTTAAGTGATCCTCCTGCCTCAGTCTCCTGGATAGCTGGGACCACAGGCATTCACCACCATGCCTGGCTAATTTTTTTCTGTTTTTAGTAGAGATGAGGGTCTGGTTCTTGCTCAGGCTGGTCTCAAACTCCTTACCTCAAGTAGTCCTCCTGCCTTGGCCTCCCAGAGTGTTAGGATTATAGGGATGAACCACCACTCCCAGCCAAACACTTTTACACTCATTTATTCTCAGAGCCCAGTGTGATTCCTATTTTATAATATGGCAGTTGAAGTCCAAAGAGGGAACAAAACTGGTTTAAGATCATAGAGCTGGAAAGTGGCAGAGCCAGAATTTGAACCTGGGCCTCCTGGGCTTAGGGACTTCAGGGAGCTGCTTAGCCACTAAGCCACATTGTCACTTCCTTATTCGTTTCAATATTTTTTCCTAGGCTGTCATTTATATTTTGACTTCATTTATAATGATGGTCCCCACCCCTCAACCCCCATTCAAAACTTTTTTCTAGTCATATCTAATGGTCAGATTTTAAGTATTGGTGACTGTGTGAACACATCTGTTTGTATGAATCCCCTATGTCTTCATTCAGTAGCATTCAGTAAATGTTTACTTTAGAATCTCTTGTGTGCTAGGCACTGAATATAGGAAAATGAATCCTGTACTTACCCTTACTGGAAGTAGGTCAGATAGGCACATGGATTACCAAATTTTCTGGTACGCTATCATGGGCTTGAAAGTGCTGAGGTCGCCTGGAGGAGGGAGTGACTGTGTCTGCTGGGACAAGTGGAAAATATCCTTTTCTTTGCAAATGGTTTTCTTTAATATAGTTGTAGTTTTTACTGTGTTGTTAGCCTTACATGTTTTCATTTAATGTTGAAAGATAAAATTTATAAGTTACTAGATTAATTGCTTATAATTAGTACTTTATTTTCAGAGTTTTCTTGATGTTCATATGAAGTTGTTCAATATATACTTATTTGCTAGATGCTAGAGATATAATAATGGATCAAACCCATTCCTTGTTTTTAGGAGCACAGAGTCTGGTCAGAGAGACAGGAGAGTAGGCAGGCAATTTCTTTTTTTAGTTAGTTTCTAAGAGGTAATGCATGTGCTTGGTACCATTTAAAAAATGAATAAGTATACAAGAGTTTCATTCTTGTGTCTTCTGGCTACCCAGTTTCCTTCTTCCGAGGCAACCATTATTATCTGTTTACCCTGTGTTATTCCAGAGGTAAAATTTCCTTAAGTGTGTGTATCCATTTGTGTTTACATGTGTGTATATTTTAACACAAATAATAGCATACCTTCTGTATACACTAGTCTGTATCTTTTTTTTTTTTTTACTGAATATATTAACAGTTGTCCCATATACAAGTACTATCCCATTCTTTATTAATTACATACTGTTCCATTATATAGATTACTGTAGTTTAAGAAACCAGTCCCTGTTCATGTATATTTAGGTTAAAGAGTCAATATTTTTATTCATTGCTTTTTTAATTTTTAAAAACTTTATTATATTTTTTAAACATTAACAAAGTACAGACAATATTACTGTGAACCCCAGTGTACCTGACACCCAGCTTCAACAACTATTAACAGACTACCATTTTTTATCTAGCTCTCCTTACTTTTTTTTTTTTTTCCCTTGGGCCAGAGTTTAAAGCAAAATCTAGATATACCATTTTATCTGTAGATACTTTACTGTGTGTTTGTAATAGATATGGACTTGAAAAAATCTTAATTACAATACCATTAGAAAACTCAACAAAATTAAAAATTCTTTAATATTATTTAATGTCTAGTTTGTGTTCGGTTTTCACTGATTGTCTCCAGTGTCTTTTTATAGCTGTTTTGATTGAATCATTGTTCAAAGAAATTGACATATCGCCTTTGGCCAACGTTTCTTAAGGTGCTTTTAATTCCCTTCTTCTCCCTTCTCTTTTTACTTTTTCTATTGTTATTAATATTCTATGTTTTTTTTCCCACTGAGGTCTAGATTTGGCTGATGATGTCCTTGTGGTGGTATTTAGCATTTTCCTCTGTCCCATATTGCCTATAAACTGGTAGTTAGATCTAGGGCTTGATTAAACTCAGTCAAGGTTCAACTTCGTTTTTTTAAGGAATTCTCCATATTTGGTGCTATATCCTTGTATCATATCAATAGGCACATAAAGTTTGGCTGTTTCACCTCTAGTCATGCTAAGATTGCTCAGTGGGTTCAGGTGTTAGTAGCCTGATCCATCCATCATAAAGTTCTTTGTCAACCTTTTAGTAGACATTGATCATCACTGACTAGACCTATTATTTCATTTGTTATTGCAAAATTGTAATTTCCTAACTATCATTCCTCCTTCACATTTGTTAACTGTGCTTCTTTTATAAAGAATCTTTTTTTTTTTTTTTTTTTTTGAGACAGAGTCTCACTTTATTGCCCAGGCTAGAGTGAGTGCCATGGCGTCAGCCTAGCTCACAGCAACCTCAAACTCCTGGACTCAAGCAATCCTGCTGCCTCAGCCTCCCAAGTAGCTGGGACTACAGGCATGTGCCACCATGCCCGGCTAATTTTTTCTATATATATTAGTTGGCCAATTAATTTCTTTCTATTTATAGTGGAGATGGGGTCTCGCTCTTGCTCAGGCTGGTCTCGAACTCCTGAGCTCAAAGGATCCGCCCACCTCGGCCTCCCAGAGAGCTAGGATTACAGGC